>JARWCS010351055.1:0-11067 GCA_034783895.1 Geukensia demissa
TCTATACCTGACCGCCTTCCCAAGGAATGAAAAAGAAATACGCACATCTTTAAATGATACTTAATAACCGTTGACATATCATTCAAGTGGTTTTGATAAAGGAATTCGAAGATACCAAAGTGGCAGACAGAAATCGTTAGGTCGGAAGACAGATAAGACCATGGCCAACAAAATAAAATGAAAGACAAACATAGAAAACACAACACTACACTGAAAACTCAAGCTGGAGTAACACGAACCCTAGAAAAAACCAGGGTGAGTTCAGGTGCTCCGGAAGGGTAAGCAACTCATGCTCCACTAGTGGCAACCGTCGTGTTACTCAGTAGACAAAGCCGGTTGTATAGTCATAATCGATGTTAGACACAACCGGTATAGTAACGGATTTTTATTCACGATAGTGGGAAATTATAGAAGATTTTGCACATACGAAAAATGTATGATGACAGAACAAGAAGTACATATGGAAATAGACAAACAATGAAACCGACAGAACTTCCACAGTTGTGCTCAACTCCATATAAGTATAAGTGATACTTAATTTAATCTCATTCATGACGTAATAGCAAGTTCTTGGCCTTGAACGCACATTTTAAACACAAAATTACTAAGTCGTTTGTATATACATACATGCAGAAATGATTAAACATTAGAAGAACTAAAAAGCCTAGATCTTAAAATACTCAAAAGATTATCCGTTTATAACAGATTTTTTATTTAAATTTGAAATTATATGTGAAAGGGTTTTATGAAAGTTATATAATTCGACTTAATTATGCGCAATAAAATGTGATCATTTATGTATCTTGCAATTTATATAAGCTTCAAAAAGAAAAACATTATTATCTGACAATACAAAAAACGTTTTTTGTAAGTCTGGTTAGAATTTTTATATACATGTACTACCAAATACTATTTTGGCATCCTTTAGCTAAAATAGCCCGTCCGGAATGCCTGTCATTTATGATTTAATGTTTGATGAAGTGTTCTCGTCCTAAATATGCATGAAATATTTAACGCTGGACTTAAGACAACACTCAGTCAATCAATCTTGAAAACTGTGCATCAAATATTCTTTTTATTTTTCTGCACCTGTCCTAATGCATATTTTCATACACATAAACGTTTCCTGTCCATGAATGAAACTGTCTGTTACGGAAATAAGAATGTACTAGGTTTTAACTCACTCATGACTCAGTTACATGTACATTGTACATTTATTTAGTGAAATTTTAACAAATTAATTCTATTTCATTAATCAATCTGATTGACATCTAATATTGGAAAGTAAAGCAAAGTTATTTTACGTAAAATGTCTAGTTCTGTTTAAAATTTGGTATAAATGTCGATTTATGCCTCCGGTGAACATTTTTTTCAGTAAATGAATGATTGTGCAATCCAAAGGTGTCTTGCATTTATGATTTATACCTAATGTTTTATCTAAAAGTTTTGATAATGTTTGAGATTTATTTTTAAGGACACTGCGTTTTTACCCGTTAAAAAGACATTTGTGTATTACATTTATGTATGTCATATTATTGTATGTTGTTTATTTATTTATTTATTTATTTTTTTGTATTGTATTGCTTGACCCATATGGGTGTATTATGCAATAAAGGTAATGTAATTTAACAAGAAATATCAATTTGACTGAAATTGCTTTCTATTCCGATTATATGTTTTCAAATTAAAATCAACCTCACTTTTCTTTTTGACGTCAAAAACAATATCCCATCTCTTCGCAAACATACAAACAACTAACCATATTTTTATCTCTTTTAAACACAAAGTTATTAACATACCACTTTAATTAAAAATAATGCAATTTACACCTTCAATAAACAGTAAAATGTTAACCAGCGTTGCACGAATTTTTAATTAAATATTCCGACTGCACTACGTAACAAAATCATTATTTTACATAGTGTTCGATTTTTGCTCGGTAAAATATTTCTGAAAATCTTCAAACTAGGCGACTCCAAATTAATTAATCGTTCGTCGGATTCGCTCGCTTCTCATATTATGGGTTCAAAATTTCAAAAAAAACTCTACTCGCTCGATTTTTTCTATCTTTTAGAAATTTTCATCGTATTTCCTAAATATAAAAAAATAAAAATTTGCTCGCTCTTCCTAAAAAAATACAAAAAGGAAGAAAAAACTTTAAACTGTTCGCATCAGTTTTTGGGGTTGCGCTCCAATATTTTGTCAATACAAGAAAAAAAAAACAAAATTTCGCTCGCTCGCGCCTATTTTTATCACTAAAAATTCAACGATCTAGAAATAAATTTGGAGTAGCCTTATCTTAATTTTTGAATGTTCAAGGTTACTGTAACGCATGTTTTCGCTAACTCTCGGCGATTTCTAATTTTTCAATTTCAAGATTTTCAAAATCAACCTTTTAACCAAAAAATGCGAATTTAAAACTACTTTCAACACCAAATTGGAAACATCAATTATGGCATATCCAAAAAACCAAGCCAAAGGTCCAATTTTTTGTTGACTTTTATCCGAAATGTAAAAATCAGGTCAAAATAAAAACATTAATTAGTGAGTTTTAAACCCATCAAATAAATTTTAGGTTTTTAAGGACAATATTTTTTTGTGTATTTTGATTTAATTTTCCTAAATAAAAAACCAGTGAACAACACAGATTAATATCATTTAAAATAAGAATAAATATTGCAATATTATTGACATATCAAACAACAAAGCTATCACTGCCTTAGGCAAAACATATCAACAACTTAATTATATCTATCACCCATAGACCTAACAAAATTCTCTTTAACCATGCTAAATATGACCTTGTTCCATCTATCAATCATTCTTATAGGAAGTTAAATGTACTCTATCTTAATGTTACTTCACTTCCAGTATTAAGGATGTTATCTATTTTGGTTGTGTTTACGTGTTTATGTGTACAATTTTCGAAAAGATTATGTGATTTTTTGTGAATTTGATACCTTGGATTTGCCTACGCACAAAAGGTAAGAAAATGAGAATTTCTAATGAAATGTTCCTTTTTTAAGTTACATATCAATGCCACTTAGATTAGATTATTATTAACATTTCCAATATCCGTACGCACATACTTTCCTCAATATGGAACAGGATCCCAATTACGGGAACCAGTCCAGTACCCACAAATGTAGGCCATAAAGAAAAACCAGGTTCTCTTCTTCTGATGCTCTGATAACCTTATTGTCAGGCCTTTACCTTTGAAGATGAGTTTATTTCATAGGGAAATGATGACACTTTAATGCTTTTTAGGTATTTTTGGCATACTGAAGAGCACTTGGCTCCAGGACACTGAGTAAAAAGGACATAATCTATCCTTTAACCTGACCCGGAAGTGAATAAATGACCCCATCATCCATCTAAACACCATAGATCTCCTAAATGCTGGAAAGGGCCATTCAAGATTCAAGTCAGAGAACTGTGAATCAATAAGGAATGTGGTAGTGCAACAAAAAAATTCTATTGAAACATTGTAAAATCAGCAACCCAGATTTTGCTACCATTGAACCCTATGGAAAAAGGGGAAAAATTAATTGGGGTCTTGTTCCATATAACGAATGCCTCCTGGCTCCTAAATATGTATATTTATAATATATGACGATAACTCCTCTGTGTATTCAATTCGATACTTAACTACGAACAGTGCATCATATGCCTTTCTAGGCTGGCTGATTATACTCGTAAATATTGAATTGTAAAAATGATGATCAGGTTGCACTTTAAAAATAAATTATATTATATTATTATTATCAATGCCAGAAGTAGCATCAATGATATCGCAACCTGTATTTCAGACAAAACGTGTCACAGGAGCTTATATTAGACTATAGTTGCAACCATCTAAAGCCGGTAAATCTGATTTTGTTGTTGCGATTCGAATAAAATAATTAAAAGTGAATTTACGTTTGCGAGAAATTTATAAAGGAATCGATCGTGCAATAAATTTACATTATGAGATTTTTGCAATGGCATTTAGGTAACTAACGATACTGCATTCGACGAAAACAAACAAAAAATAAAATTACATTTAAAAACTGATATACATTTTTCAATTACTACAATTATTTCAGATGCAATAGTATAACACTATGTGGCAAAGATGACATAACCATGCAATTGCTACAAACTAACGTCTTATCTTGTTTTGAAGCCTTTTTGTCATTTACAGTCAGGATTACTACCATATATGGAGGTAATAAAAGGTTAAGCAGTCCAAAAACTCTTCATATTTTCTAGGGGAAAATCTGAGCATGAAAATGAAAGATATTGAAGATTTGAATGAATTCCAGAAGTCTCATCAATTTTCTATGCTCGGATTTTTTCCAGCAACCAAATGAAATTTTCTTACATTAAACAATAAAATTCAACATTTTTGCAAAATATGTTAAAAAATTTGGGTAAATAAAATTAATTGATGGTTAGAATTTGTATAAAAATTAAATTAAAACTTTCTAAATTTTAATATTAAAAGTAAATGCCAATTTTGGAAACATTTCCATGTATTGTAGTGTTATTGACTGATTAATACTAACAATTTTTATCTTTGTAGAATATGAACTTACAAGCTTTGTTGATATTACTGCTAGTACCATTGGCTTCATGTGCTGATGTACAATTAGAAGAACTCAAATCACAGGATCTTTTGTGTAAGCATTTCAGAGTAATAAACTGGTAGATGTCAGAAATCCCATTCGGTTTATTTTAAAATTAAAAGAAAGAATATGGAATAAATGCCAGAAAGAAACGATCCTCAAATTGCATAGGGTCATAACAAATATTCAAAAGCCATTTAACTGGATTTACCCTCAAAAGTTCATTTACAGTAACAATTAAAATTAACCAAAAGGAATTTTCTATAAGAATCAATTGGAAACTGTTTAGAAATCACCCCCGAAAAAACTGAAGAAGGAGAGAACTCTTATTGTAATAAGTAAAACGGTTGCTTGAAACATAAAAGATAATCATATAAAATAATAGTATTTTTAAATAAATATTGTAAAGATAGCTTTTATGATATGCTTTCAGAAATAAAATAAAATTTGGGGGTCACGGTTCTAGTTTACGCGGTACCAAACAAAATATTCAAAATAATAGTGAACTCTTTGTAATTAAAATTAAAAAATGAAATAAATACAACACAAACATATATAATTTTGATAGATAAAGTTAATATCTAAATTTAAAAGCAATTTTCTCTTCAAAATCTTCTTGGCCAAATGGATCAATATTTAACAGGAAGCACCTTTAAAATGTACTAGAGGTTTCCCATTGCAAAACAGAGTACATCATCTTGGCTACACTGAGTATCCAATATGACCTTACACGAACTCCTTCGAAACTACCCAGTCCATTTTATTTAAGCTTTCCCAGAATCTTTGTTTTATACTTCCATTGTGTGTCTTTTATTTTGGCTTTTGTTTCGAAAAAAATGTGATCCCATCACTTAACTAACTGTGTCATTATTTCTCTATTGTTTCTCGTGGTTGGATTGCGGTCTCTCTAACATTTACCCCATATCTTTTCATTTTCCATGTTGGACGAAACTAGCCTTGTTTACCTACTTTTTTCGAATGACAGGGTTTTCGTTCAAACTCTGATGGTAACATAAACGGACCATTCCGTAAGCTGTGGTTACTGGTCAAGTGATTTAAAACAAGAATTACTAAACCAATGTATCACAAAATACAAATTTGAATTTGATGCACTGTATGGTCATTTCATTGGTGGACAACTCGTCAGCAGCGCTTGATATCAAATTAAATGTTGGAAATCTGGTTAAATTACAAAGACAATTTAGAAGCACAAACATCAGAACCTAAATTAATCTAAATAAAGTCCAAACTAAGCTAAGAAAAACCTCTACATCAGAAGAAAGAGCCTTAGAAATTTCTCACGGAACCAAAATATTTAAAGGCATATATGTAATTTAAAAAATGAGAATCAAAGTGAATTTCATTCATCAGTATGTAACTGAAATGTATATTGTATTTATTTTAGTATTAAATGTAGCAGTTAAGGCCAGACTGTTGGAGAAGCTGACAGAAGAAACAGATAAAATCCAGTTTGAAAGGAATGAACTGGTAAATCGAAACAGAGCTTGCTTATTGAATGTCTCAGCTACAGCCAAGGAGTGTAAAAAGTGTGTCGTCGATAAATGTCATGAAAGGTAGCTTAGGACTTTTATCTACACCTAAATGATATTTTTAAAGATGAATAGATATCAAATCTGTAATTGACTTAACTTGTGTAGGGTAACAATAACATAGATAATGTTATTGTGTGGGTGGGAGTGCCAATCTTAATTTAAGAAACACAATGAAAACTTATAGGAATTTGTTTGCTTGAGTGACATAATTTAGACAACAGACATTGTTAAATTAGCTAGCTTTCTAGTATTTACCCTACTTTCAAAAGTATTAGGGTCCCTATTTCGTTCAAGCAAGTAACCACATTGTTCGCAGTTCGAGCAAGTGACCACATTGTTGGTAGTTGCACTGTGAATGTCTGTCATAATTAATGACATATGTTCTTGATAGGTATAGGGGGTAACCTAAAACTCTTTTAACCCCACCAAATGGTGTGCCTGTACCAACATAGACCATCCAGCCGGTATGTCTTGTGTATGTATGTTCTCTTTGTTTTGATGTAATGTTGATAGTCCCATTTGTAAATCATATTTTGCTTTTTAGATCCAGGGGTCAAAACAAGGGACCCAAAAAGCCTTATCATGTATGACATGTGATTAAACTGATATAGGCTGACGTTTCTGGGGCTAATTTTGTAATAGAGTGGTTCTGGGTAATAAATACACTAAAATTAAAATTTGAAACTCTCTAAGACCCATCAATTGTGTGAAAATTATAATCCATTTTGATCTGTAAGATCAACAATATAATCATAGAACATATTGATTTCAAAAAGTGTCATTCAAACTTTTGCAAATTTAATAAAATTCTCTCAGTCACTTACATGACTTATGTAGGAAAATAAATAGGAATTACATATTTCTGCAGTCAAAAGAACAATACCAATGAATACATGGAATAATTTGAATCGAACATATTGATAGGAACTAGAACATAATTAACATAGTGTAATAGCATTTGGTGGGGATAGCTGTCGTTCCGATAGCATGACATTTAGTTTATCTTAAATCATAGAAGTATTGTACCTATCTGAAAATTGATACTTTTTAGTTGTCGTAAAATATTGATTTTGTTACAATATTTCAGAGGGAGAGAATGCCAGCTTTCGTTGGATGATTTACAAAAGATAAAAGATAAATACAACGACAATGATATTCCTGGTGTTGACTTCCTGAGTCCTCCATCAGTTGTCCAGGAAGAAATACGTGAAATCAAAGAAACAGCAGAGAAGGAAATTCTTGAAGATGTCCCGGAAGTCTTAGAACCAAAAGGCAAAGCAATAATGGAAAAGGTCAAACAAGGAATGGAAAATTTTCATCAGAACCTTGGGAAAGCAGTAAATGAACTCCCGAATCTGCTTCCAAAAATTGAGCAAAATTTAGAGAAAATGAGTTCAAATATTGACATGAATGCTGTTGAGAATATGGCAAACGAGGCAGCAGATCAGATATCAGAGGCTATAAATGATCCTACATTTACTGGTATAAGAGTGCATGTTGTTCAGGGAAACCAATTGCTGAAGGATAACCTGCCGTCTATCATGCAGGCAATGGGAGACACCCTGTCTAGATTTAAATCGGCTGTGGGACGTTTTGTTGGTGTTGTCAGAGTACAAGCTGGAACAGCATGGAAACAAGGCAATATTTTATTTAAAATTGAGAAATTTAGAACAAAGCTAATTGTTGATTTTGATAGGGTCAAATAGATATTTGCTAAAATAGATGACTGCTTACCCTTCCAGGCCACAAGAGTTCAACCCCGTGATTTTTGGTGGGGTCCGCATTGTTCATAGTGGTATTTTGTTTTTAGTTTTATATTTATATGTTTCATGTTCCGTCTTGTTCGTGTTAACGAAATTGCCGTGTCTGTCAACTTTCGCCTTTTGTCTGGCACTCAGTAGACAAGTACCTACTTTTTCGAGTAATTTAAAAATACAGCTAAATACTTCAACGCAAACTTTTAAGAATGCTTCTTTAATTGTACATATACTTTATTTCAAGAACTTTTATTTATTAATAACATGCGGTATTCATTTTCTTGAAAATTTGTGGGTTTTCATTCTCTTGGAACACATGTCGTAAATAACACAGACATTAAAAATGAGCAGCATATCAGACAGATATACAAAATAACGCGAAAAAAGAAACAACTACATTGTGGTGATGTGTTCTCCTCTGACGGATATGTACTTTTTTGTTGATGCATTACTGTCATTTTAAAGGTAATTGTGTTATATACTTTATTTAAAGGTATGGACCTTGATAGGAATAGATAAACCTAATCTCTATAAATCTTATGCCTAAACAATAAGCATAATTTTAAAAACCTCGCATAAATTTCACACATGAGAATAAATATCGATATTGTTTTGCAATTCGCGGAACTTCTTGCCATAAGAAAGTTACAAATCAAACATCAAGACAGGATTTCTACACGCAGATTTTATTGAAAACTGAGACATTTCATTATCATCATTGAGTCTTTGATCAAGTTTCCGTCAATACTAAGGCTCTTATTCAGTTTGAATTTTTCCGAGAAATCCAATCCAGATAAGTCCATTTAGAACTTTTGGAAAAATAATAAACCAATTTAAATTATCATGTAATGAATATTCATCATTTTGTAGCTGTGGATGCAAATAGTACGTGAAGAATCAATAATCATGTTTTACAAATAGCAACCATTCCTTTAAACTTGCAAATAAATGATTTCCTTTACAGCTGTGGCAGTACCGTCAAACCAATCACAAGCAATCGTTAATGTCAAACAGCAATCAGCTATAGGTGTCAAAATGGTACCACAACCGTTCAGACTAAACCAGCCTGTCGTACCTAATGGAGAAAGTCCAACTAATAACCAGCCAATAAATCAAATGAACAGTATTCAGTTTCCACGGCAAGACGACCGCCGTCTTCAATTCCAACCACAGCCAGTTAATATTGCAGAACAAAATGGTTTCTTTAATCAGCAGCCAAATGTACCTATAAACTCGCCACAGATGATGACAGGCAGGAAGAAACGACAAGTGGATGTTCCATGTGAAGGCATAAGAGCTAGGTTATATGAAGCTTGCCATTCATATCACTTTTATTGTAGATCATGCATGAATGAAAAGACTATTTTAGAACATGGTAAGTAAAAAAGATGCTAATGGGATTTTAACAGTGTTTGTAACATTGAAATGATTGGATGACGTCTAAAATTTCATGGCATCAAATCTACATTTGATGTCGTCAGAGATAGTACGCAAGCGCAAACTTTTATGCCATATGTAAAATGCTCAGATTCAGTGTTATTTTATTCATTTGCATTAAATGGAGTTAACACTACTGTTTCTGAAGATTTGCCGGTATTAATTTCGATTTGATGGTCGGAAATATCCGTTTTACTGATTGCTCGAACGCATACGACTTATTCAATGGTGGGGAACTTTCGTTTGAAGCAAAAATCTGCTTATCAAATTTACTATAGTATCAATGTTTTGTCTTGGTATATATGAGATTATGTTTAGGATAATAGCAGGATTTAACAAAACAATAATTCCAATACTGTAAAAATTATTGCGTATATTTTAGGTAGTACCATGACAACGGAAAAGTTTACACGTCGATAAACCCATGTTTGATGACGTCTTGAGACTAAATTAATGTGTGCGGTTGAGTTACCACATCAATAAATTCCTTCAAAATAGCATTTATTACTTTATTTTATTGACATTGTACATTTTTTATGATAACTTGAAAATTTCACTTGATACGTTGTAAAGCATATTTTAAAAAACCGTTTGGGTTCGTACAGATACACACATCATATACTTGTGGAGCATGAATTGCTAATCTTCTAAAGCACTTGAGTATCCATTATTTACTTGCTTCGCTTACTTTGCTCATTCATGAATTAAACACAAAAACGGTTGACTTAAGAAATCAACTTAGTCTAGTAAAATCATATTTCAAACACTATTTTCAGAATGTGGTCGAGGAGCATTGGTCGCCATGGTAGCAATAAAACACCTTGACATACAGACAGGAAATGACATTGTGAAATACAAACAATTTGCAAACAAAGGCCAAGTCATTAAAAAGGTAAAAAAATCTCTTTGTAATGCTTGTAACTATAAATGTCATCCATTATTTGTGTGATTTTTATTATCGAATCTTATGATACATCCTGAGGACTACCAGGAAAGAAACAAAAGCTACAACTTCGTACGCAGTGATATTAAGCCATTTTTAATCATTTGGTCAACAATCTGTTTTATAAAAGAGAGAAATGAAATGCACTTTTTTATGAACTGGTTTCGTGTCCCACGGAAATCTAGTGAACTTAAGGAAACAGCTTAACGAGAAAATTATGCGGTGCACAATTCAGAAAAGATGTAAATTGCGTCTTTCTGGCATATATTTCATGTTATCTTCTTAACATATTTGGATTTTATCGGAAGCAGTGGAAAACATTCTAAAAGAATTAATTTGGAAAATATCCCCAGTCATTCCAAAATAATTGTTATAATTCGGTGAATTTCATGTCTCCGTCATTTTTATCCTACAAATCGGAGTTCAATGAAAATAGAAAGCATTTATCAGTATTTTTGCAGAACGGCATGAAGCAAGTGTGGAGATCTAATTTTAATTAGATTGGGCATGAAAGTGTATTAAACTGGCACCATATAAACAGTTTCATATATTTAATTTACATTATTTACTTTGAAATACTGTTTATCCCTAAAAATGTCATGGCAAAATCTAAAGATTTGTACTGAAAAATTTTGAGACAACAGAATTAAACAAAGTGATTGTCCCATTATATTAGCAAATTCCACATTTAATGGGGTACCCAACACCTAAGGGAAATAACTCTGTAAAATCATCTAAACGTTTTAATCAAGTATCATTTTATATTAAAA
>JARWCS010351076.1:0-11067 GCA_034783895.1 Geukensia demissa
AGCTCAGGGTGCTGAGCCTGTTTTTCTAACCTGACATTTGGCCAAGGAGTTTAAGAGGAGAAGAGTTTTTAATGAATCAGCCAATCAGAAACAATATTTGTCAGGCGGTCTTGTTTTTGTCCGATTTGGAAAAAGTAAGAAAACTTTGTTATGTTTGTAAAGGACTTTCAATGATGGTCAACATCAAATATTAATCCATTTCACCAAGGGATTTCGGATTAAAAAATTTGTAAATGTATCAGCCAATCAGAAATAAGAATCATCCGTGGCTGCCACGAAAATTATATCTTTTTATTTATGATAAACTTATAAAAAATTAAATATCTAAATAACGATATCCTTGACTTATAATTTGCTGGAAATACAAAAATTATTCATGAAATTATAAAACATCACTGCATAAACGGGCAAAACGGACGAGTTTAGAAATATATACACCGTATGAAGGAGCAAAAAGGATGTCCCTTCAAGAAACGGAAAATCGACAATTGGGAATGAGAAATCGTCTCTCTTATTGTATATTTTGGTTTTGATTTTACCATGTGAAACTGAAACATTTTAATCCAGAAAAGGACAACCGCTTATGTCATGATTATTTTTTTTTATATAAAATAAGTTCTCTGGGGTAAATTATAGCAACATATTGTGATAAGTTCGGGTTATTTACAGCAAAGATATCTTCAATTAAATCATATTTAATGTTATTCTGACATGAAATTTATCAAACAATGTTTTACAGAAATTTACTGCATTTGCTAAAATTCTAAAATATTAAAAATACGGAAAGGCCTTGAAAAGTAATGCATTTAGTAGTGATCCCTACCGTCGGATTTGGCTTCCCATTTCGATTTGTTTGGATTTGAGTGCTTGTTTTGTTATGTTTGGATCTTGGATTTCCTATGTTTTGATTTTAATTCTACTGTTGAGAGATTTCTCCTTGAAATGTACATAAAGCATACTAAAATTCTCCATATTATTCAACTTTTGTATTTTGAAACCACTGGGTTTATGTCTCTGCTGGTGGACCAGAGATCTTCGAGGGTATTCACCAGGCCAGTTGTCAGACTTGTCTGACAAGAAATTTATCAAACAATCTTTTAAAGAAATTTGCTGCATTTGTTAAAACCACTGAAATAACGGAAAGGCTTCGAAAAGTATTGCACTAAGTAGTTGTCCTTGCCATCGGAATTGGCTTCCCATTTCGTTTCGTTTGGATTTGAGTGCTTGTTTTGCTGTTTGAATCTTGGACTTCCTATGTTTTGATTATATTGCTACTGATGAGAGGTTACCATTTGAAATGTTCATATAGCAGACTAAAATTCTCCGTATTATTCAACATTGGTAATTTTGTATTTTGATACTGTAACGTATTATATTGCAGCGAAAAAGTTTGACCGGTTATAGTTTTGTACATGCATGTAACCAAATGCTTTACCGTTAAAGTGTCCGATTTTGAATAATTTAGTAGTAATTATGTATAGTTTTACTACATAATAACTTCAAATATGTAAAACCTATTTATATAAGATTACAGAAAAAAAGTAATCTTACGAAGAATACGAAGAAACTTTTTAACCTTTAATTTTTTATTGCAAAGAAACTCGAAACTTATGAATTTAAATTAAGCCAAATTATACTAATTGAAACCTGACCATAGCTTGCAAAATAATTTCTACTGAAATACATAAATTTTGAAATCCTGAAGGATGGTGGACACCTATGAGAAAACTAGTACGGCAGCTGTATGCTATGTGTTATCTATAGTTAGGATTGCAACCTTTATTTTAAACCTTATTCATTTGAAAGTATTATTACTTTAACAAAAACGTTGTGATGTAATTACAATGATTATTCAAAACAAAACTACTTTTTACGTAAGTTTAACTCACGCCCCCTTAATAAGGAAATGTAGCATAAAAGAAGTTGTTGACCTAATTTTTAGTACTTGCAGTAATACATCGTTTTTGGAAAAATAATCTTCAAACGTTTACTATTAAAGTATATAATACAAGCTTACTAATATTGAATAAATATGATGAATTTTGATATGCTATTTCAAGTAGTCCCGTTAGCTATTTCTATCACTTTGCACCCATCGTTCTTGCGTCGTCTGTCTATACGTCCACATTTACTTTATAGATATTTCCTATGAAACTTATAATGGTCCTTTGGTTGCTTCAAATCTATATCAGGTGTCCTTCATTGACCAAGACGGCCGCGTTGTTAAAAATGAAAATAATATCAATAAATTTTTTAAATTTTCTCATTTGAATCTACTGTGTCAAAAAATGTTCCAGATGGTCCCCTCTCAGAAGTGTATTTGGTATGCCCACCGACCAACCAAGATGGCCGTCACAACCGAACTTAGTTTAGCATTGAACCCTTATGGAAACTCAATAAGACATTCTTCTAAAAACTTTTTGTTTGTATCTGATGAGCCAATTGGTGCAGAATTTTGGTGGAATGGTCCTTAGGTGTCACAAAATTTAATCCGGCATTCACATCAACCAACCAAGATGTCCACTTCAGCACATCTTGTCTGCAACTGCTGTTTAAAATGGAAACAAATGTATGTCTTATCCGGCATTCCCGTAGACCAACCAAATCCAAATGATTTTTTTCTGAAGCTGTTGAGCCAATTAGAACCAAACTTTTGTTGAATGGTCCTTGGGTTGCCCTCTTTCAAAAATATTTATGACTTTCTCGCCAGTTTGAGTTTGAAAAGTTACCGTTTAAGTGCCATTTAACCAAAGTTTTTGTATTTTTGGTCCAGCAATTTACGACAACAAATGAATACTCATAGGGTCACATATCAAACTTTATTAAAGTTTGGTTTCAATTAGCTCAGCAGTTTCAGAGAAAAAATCCTTTGAAGAATGTGCTGTCATTTCTTCCTATTTTTGGTAACGTGGTCATTGTGTGAACATGAACAATCATGTCTTTAATTAAGTGAAATATAAAATAACACTAAAAATTCCACCATTGCCACCGAAAATTGGACAGATCACAAAAAACCCTTAGAAACAATTATAATAATGCAATTTTATTTCTAACGATATTCTATTGATTTCTGATGTCTTATTGCCTTTACTTAATTTTCTTTATATCATAAGTCTACGACTTGACCTTTTGGTGTAAGAACATGCATTTACAATTCCGAATCTGATATTATATATACAGGGCGATATGGTGTATGTTAACTATGGAAGAATTGAAGACTTTCTATACTTAACACAAAATCTCAGCATGGATCTCACTGGAAAAATTCTCATTGCCAGATATGGAAAGATATTCAGAGGTTCAAAGGTATGTTTATGTTGACAATAGTGAGAAAAAGGATAAAGTGTTAAAATAACCTATCTATGTTAGATTATTTCGTTTTTAAGATAGGTATCTCATCTGTCAAAATCTAAATCAGAACACTTTTTTGCCGATTAGGATGACTTAGTTTAATTTAAAATGTAATCATGTCAAAGGCCTCTTTGCTCCAGTTATATTCTCTTATATTTTTTCAATAGTTTTAATTAAATTTTGGATAAGGTGAAATTTAACTACTGACCGAATAAAAAAATCGAAAGAAAAAAATGTAAGCAATAACATTTAGGTCAATCGGTATTTTAGTTAACATTCCATTTTTGGTAGTGTCATCCCTATATTATTTATAATTTGAAGGTCCAAAATGCACAAAAATTCAATGCGTCGGGTATTGTAATGTACACGGATCCATCCGACTTCAATATTGCTGGTGAAGCAACGTATCCTCATTCCTGGTGGATGCCAAAAACAGGTGTACAACGAGGAACCGTCGGGCCTGATGGAGATTTTCTTACTCAATTTTATCCTTCAAAAGGTAAAGTATTGTTCAATTAAACCAATACACTTTGAGATATTGGCCAAAAAACATTTTATAATAACTAATGTTTCTTTAAAATATAAAACAGTCATAATTTGGTTACTTTGCAAGTGAATTAAAATCTGAAAAAAGGAAGGATGAGAACAAAATTATAACTAAATTATAAATTATATCTGCCAAAACTTCAAAACCTAAAGGTTCTTAACCATGCCATCGGCAAAGTTGATTGACTTCTTCTGGTGTTTAGCCCTAAATCAACCTGATTACAAAACAAGCATGTTTGAACACAAGCTAAATAGTAAACTGTTAATAAATATAAGAAGCAAAATTCCAAAATAAATCTTTATTTTTCTAATCTTAAAATCATTTCGAATTAGTATGGTAAATCTTTAGGTCCAACGATTGAGGAAAAAGGCGTGCATTAACATAAAACACTTATGTAACAATATATGTTGTTGAAATACTACATCATTCGCAATACAAACCATTGATATTCACGACATCATCTTACAAATAAACCAGCAGTTTTATGTATATGTTATGGTTTATAGAAATGCCGACTGTTTGATGAGATATGAGTCTATATACCCGGCTAGAGCCCTATACATTAGATTTCAAGAATAAAATGGCCTACTTCAATTTTAGGTCATGCAGAATATAATGAGCTTCTTACCTTTGATTTTATCCTAAATTTATTTTAGACATGCTTATTTTATCTATATTTTACATTTAGCTTCCCCGGAACAAATACATTTTACATGACGTCATAATAGCAGAATCAGAATCGTTGGCTTTTACGTGGTTTCAGTATGTATTGCAGAAATGAATTTTACTTGCTATTTTTTCATGTGAATAGAGTCAACGGGACATATATTAAATCATTATTCTAGCTCTTGAAATTACATAATTATCCAAAGAAATTTACGGTCGGTGAGTTATATTCCATTTATTACGTGTTTTCGAATATGTTTTGCAGATTTATTATGGATATTGAAATTACTTACTTTTCTGTTTAAAAGAAAAGCTATGCACCATAACATATATTCATCATCCGTGAATGTCACTTTATATACCATGTATAGAGACTGAATAACAATGTCTTTGTTATTCCAAATAAAACGAAATGATGACACGGGAATTTTTTGGCGTTTCTGAACTCAAACAACGTAACCGCAAGCTTTATCTTGCTTTTTTAATTCTGTATAAACATCCATATTCTTTCTTTTAAATATTATTACGGAGTTTTTCTCTTGAGCTGTGTGGAGGTCGTGAAAAACTTACTCGTGCTTGAGTTGTATGCTCTTATTTATTTTTTGGTACTCCAATGTATGTTGGAAGGATACAGTTTACGTCATTCCAACATTGTCAATTCTTATATTTTAAGTCTGACTACAAAATTACTGTTATACGGTAGGCTACTCTCTCTACGCGCCTGCACATTATTCCATGTTGTTCAATATTTGGTCCCGAGCGTATCTGATGAAATTTAATCCAGAAATGCGCTTCCTACGCATTATAATTAAGGCATTTTCATTCGTTGTTTTTCCATTTTATCTACAATCTGTTTGATAAAAGAAGGGAATGCAAAGCACTATTTTTAAGAACTTGTTTAGTGCCCCACGGAAATGTAGTGAACTAAAAGGCAACATCTTAACGAGAAATTATGCAGTACACAATCCAGAAATGATGCGGATTTTTTTTTCTTTCTGGCATATATTTAAAAGAAAGAATATGGAATATATACCAGAAATAAACAATCCACATCTTTTCTGTATTGTGACTGCATAATTTTTCGTTAAGATCGCTAGATTTCCGTGGGACACTAAACAAGTTCTTATATTCCATATTCTCTCTTTTAAATTTAACATTGATGCAGTAGTATTTGTCTTGACTTTGAAGACAACATCGAAATCTTTATAGCCTTTTGGTTGACATTCAATCAGTTTTCATGTTTGATGTCGAAATGTAGATAAAATTAAGACCGTTTATTCCTGTTTTATTACAAGATTATTCATACAGACATAAAGATGTTGAATCATTTAGAATACCAGCTCAACCAATAAGTTATGGCGATGCTGAACATTTCTTAAGGTAATCAACTTGTTAATTTCTCTTTTTCTTAATTTTATTTTTCCACGTGTCAAAGATACAAGTTATTGTCACATTGTGAAACTTTTTTGTATATTTTCATTTTTGCCATTCACCACGTATTGCATTCTGATAACGAAATTATTCAACCTCAGTGTTTTATTAAGCAGAAAGTTTCAAAAATCGATACGTGATCCTTAAAGATTATGAAAGAAATAAAAATAGTACAACATTTAAAATATCTTATTTCAGGGAAATGAAAGGTACACCGGCACCTCCAGAATGGCAGGGGAATTTGAACATAACGTACAAAATTGGTCCAGGATTTACCAACTCTTCATTGTAAGTGTTTTGTGGCGGCTCGTGTTTTTATTTTTTTATTAGTTTGATCATAGTACACATCAACTGCATAATAAATGAAAGACACGAAAATGTCATTTTTTAGTTTGAACATGCAGTAAACTTCATATGTGCAGGTGATAATAGGACTGCCATAATTAAAAAGGCAAAACTTTGAAATAAACACAAAAATACTGGTAAAAATACACCCTTATTAATCTAAGAACGATTAAAGTATAAAAAATAAAGAATATGGAATCAATGCCGGAAAGACGACAATCCATTCCTTATTTTGTTTTAACAATTTATTTTCGTAATTGGTATTTAACCAATCATAAAAAAAGGAAAAAAAAGCAATTAACATGTAGGATTAAAGAGTTTTAATTTTTGCATAATCAATTCGCGTCGTCTATGTTGTTTCATAAAAATTCCATAATTTCTTGTGTCCCATGAGGATTTCTCTCTTTGACGACGATAAAGCTTATGGCGTCAGAATGACGAATACGTTTTCATGAGGGGATGTTTGATGTCAGGTGAGTGTTTCTGGCATGAAAATGTTTTCCAAAGTCTAACGACGGTCATAACTCGGATTTTTATCATCGGCAATATTATGCTTTAAGCAGAGGGTGGGACAAATAATAGATTTATCATCATGACCTTATTTTGCAATATACAACTTAGAAATGTATCATGATGATATCTCCAGTAAATACTGATGTCAGCTACGAAGTGCTGTCTACTCAGGGACTAACAGTCTATTAGCATTGCATATTGATCACAATTTGATGGAATTAAAAAATGTTTTCTCAAGAAAAAAATTAAATATTAAGATTTTTTAAAAATATTTTTATCTTACAGGAAGGCGAAATTAATTGTGAACAACTTTGAGGAAGTCAGGACTATTTACAATGTGATCGGTTACATCAAAGGGGAAGTTGAACCTGGTGTGTATACTTTCATACAAAAACTAATCATAATTTTAATATTAAGTTAAAAATCGAAGTTTCCATTAGATAACGTTTGTTTTTATTCTCATAATACACAATTTTATTTTTTCTTAAATTTTGATATTACCGCCACAATGAATCGGTGAAAAGTGTTTAAATCCGGAAACATTTAGAGGATTGTAAACTTAAATTCGCTTTACGCAAAATAGCCACAAAAGATACGACTGGATACAGCAGATGCGCAGTTTATCTATGATACAAGTAATTGATTGTAGTAAATTTAGTAAAATAATAGCCAATTTTTAATTTCTTAGATAGATATGTTCTACTTGGTAACCATCACGATTCATGGGTATTTGGTGCCATTGATCCATTGTCTGGTGCTGCAGCACTAACAGAAATAGTGCATACTCTTGGAGACTTGCTAAAAAAAGGTAACAAACTTTAGTTGTTTTCAATGACAGTGGGAGAATAAATATAATTTTGATACTATTTATGGCTGAAAACCTGTTTATTTTTGATGTATTCCAATTCCTAACCAGATGACATAATTTTAACTGTATGCATCGTAATTATTTATTCGTTTAGAAATTATGTACCTAGGCTTTCAGTGTTTTTGGTTAAAAATACATTTTGATTGTCCTATAAACATTGTCAATGTTTTGTTTTTCACTTTTTTAATAAGAAAATGAGTTGTTTAGATTTAGCCATTTTGCGTTAAAATTGCGTTTGCATTAAGCAATGAAATGCAAAAAATCTGTTTGTACAAACAGATAATCCATAAACTTAATGTGAATGAAGAAATATTTAGAGATGTACATCATCTTCCCTTTAACCCATCGAACCCAATCCGTTTCTTCGATTGGAGGTTCGACACAATACCGAATAGTAAACGACGTGTATTTTTACATGTATGTGCTAGTAAAAATTTTTTAGTCAAATTTATTAAAACAGGAGATGTGGTATGAGTGTGAATGAGAGACAGATACCTACACAATTACAGTCGAAATTAAACTTCTACATGTTTCATTACGGCCTTTTAAACTTCTACATGTTTCATTACGGCCTTTAAGTATGAATCGGAATCCTTATCATAAAGGCAGCTGTAAAAGTTACCAACATTAAAACTATTCATGAAATACGATAATTGACCTAATCTATTGAAAAAACTGAGTCCACGTTAAAACATCAGACTTTCAGCCACCAGATTATTTAGGCTATTTTACATATTCTCTAAGTAGAATTGTATAAATAAATTTAACGTTAAAATCCTGTTAAATTCCAAAAATCAAAACATCTGCAGCTAACATACATCAGCACTTCTATATATACTCAACATTATTCATGTGTGTTCAACAGAGTGACAGTGCGACTAATTCGCTCAATCCTTGTATTGTGCATAATAGAACTCCATATGCTGAAATGCTAGATTTGACTTCCCTTTTCGATTTGTTTACATATGAGTTCTTCTTGTACTAGGTTTCATTTCGGCTTTCAAATGTCTTGATTCTAAGCTTCTGATGAGAGGCTACTCTACAGTATAATGAGTTTTTAAGTACATGTATCATAATACAACATATTCTGACTTTTGACAGTATAATGTGTGTTCTATTTTTTCCGCCTTGGAGGAAACGCTGCTGGAGTTCTAATGATAATAACTATCGTTTTATGCTGTCGTTATGGTCTGACTAAAAAGTTTGAAATAGCTACTCCTCGAGGATATTTTCAAAAACCGGAAATCCGTGTCGTTTTTGTTTGTTCGATCCTGGCATATTCAAGATACGTATACTCGATAAATATTTGAATTGACAATATTTTTATGCATGTATAAACCATTGTTCGGGTCAACTTTCGTTTAGTCTGGTAAGTAATTACTTCATTGTTTTTAAAAATAAAATCAAATTAAAGCTGACGCTTTCACAATCAACTGTAGCATTGTTTTGATTTTTTTAGGAATAAGACCAAAAAGAACAATTGTGTTCTGTTCTTGGGGAGCAGAAGAACATGGTTTATTGGGGTCTACTGAATGGGTCGAGGTATGAAATAATTTGTAAATTTAAGAATGTATTTATATCCTTTCCTGTTTTATGCGTTATGGATAGTTCTAATATAGGGTCCTGAAAACGTCAATAGGATATTGTAAAATCACCATTAATTATGACTAGCAAGCAGTGTTTTTAGCACAAAAATATAATGACGTCAGAATTTTAGTTTCGAAAAGTGTGTATTTTAAGTCTATGGCGTTTTTGTACATTTTTACATGCATACCATATTAGAATCGAAATAATTCACGGCAGCCGTAATTTGTTCTGATGCTACTATTGGCTCTCGTTGTTTACACAAATTTTATCTCTCGCTGTCGCTCAGGATACAATTGATACAACTCCAGTCCATGGTAAATCATAACAAATAATGGCTGCCGTGAATTATTTCTTAAATATACATTGTATAAACGTAATTGAGACAACTATATTGATTATTGCATTATTCACTGTAAAATTATTAAAATAGTATTAGTTTGAAATATTCTAGAATAAAACTTGACCAAGTTGTTGGACTAATAATGGAATTTGCAACACTGAAAAAAGCTGCGTTTTGAATAGCCGTTCTGACTGTTATTATGACTTATAATAGCGAGGAAAGAAGCACCACAAACGTAAAAGATTATCTGTATTTCAGCAGAGGTGTTTTAAACAGAATTCAATATTATGTAAACTTCGTCGAATTTCATCTCGAGTAACCGAAGGTTGTTTTATCAACTGATTTCACTTCTTGTTTGTTTTTCGTGCATTGTTTTCTAATTTTAATTCTCTATAGAACCTTTTCTGTCACATTGTCTTTTAATGCTATGAAATGTCCTTTGAGTTATGGTTTTCACCTTCTCCTTTGTTATTCACGAATTTTAAAATAAAAATGCCAATTAATGAAATAATACTACACTGTGATTTTTACAGGAATATATGAAGGTTCTTTACGAACGTGCTATAGCTTACTTAAATGTAGATTATGCCTGCGATTATCATTACGTACTGACAGCAGGTACCAGTCCTCTTCTACAAGATACTCTTTACGAATCAACAAAGCTGGTTAGTTTCACTATGTTTATATAGAATAATTGGTTAATTTCAGTGGTTACGTTTGTGCACTTTCTAGCACATCTGAACTAAAGGCTTATGAGCTATTTTCGTCATTTTGTGTCCAACGTCCGTCCATATTTACTTAAAGAACACCTTCTCCTAAACGACTGGGTCGATTGAAACCAAACTCTAGTGGAATATATGAAGGTTCTTTATGAACGGCCTTTAGCTTACTTAAATTTAGGTTATTCCTGCGATTATCATTACATACTGAAAGCAGGTACCAGTTCCCTTTTTACAAAATATTCTTCAAGCTGGATAGTTTTACTATATTTAGTAGAGAACATTTGGTAATATTTGATGTTTATAGTTGTACAGTTTTTGGCACATCTGAAATAAGGGTCATATGAGCTATTGACATCATTTTGCGGCCGTTGTTCGTCCTTTACTTGAAGAACATCTCCTCTGACGACTGGGCCTATTGAAACCAATCTTAAGTGGAATGGTCCTTGTGTGGCCCTCTACCTAAATGCTATATGGTGTCCCCGCTACCAACCAGATAGTTGCCGTTACAAAAAGTTGACAAAATCAGGCTCCACGGAAAATCCACTTAAAAATCTTTTCCTAAAATAATGAGGCAATGAAATCAAACTTGTATGTCATGGTCCTAAGATGGTCCCCTACAATTTTGTCTTCTTTTGGAATTTCAACTAAAAAGGAGGAATTCGATCTTCCTTTACTTTACTGGATTCCAAAGCTTCAC
>JARWCS010351087.1:0-11066 GCA_034783895.1 Geukensia demissa
TTCAAATGGTTTTAATGTAAACTTTTGGAAACTGTATGACAGGTGAGCGATGACAGGCTCCTGGGAGCCTCTGGTTTAAATAACAGGATGTTCATTGATGTACCTTGTGCAAAATGTAATATTATACAATATAAACAAGGCATTTGCAAGAAAATTTTAATATTTATTGCACATATGAATATAAGGCACATTTAAATCTTAATACTGACATTTATCCTCATGTTACATTTACAATATGCTTTATAATGCTAATTAATGTGTATTAGTAAGATTTTTAAAGTTCTTCGACTTCGTCTTCTTCCTGTTCATCAAAATCTAGTACGTCGTCTGCCGTTGCATCCTGGTACTGTTGGTATTCAGATACCAAATCATTCATGTTGGACTCGGCCTCTGTAAATTCCATTTCGTCCATCCCTTCTCCAGTGTACCAATGTAAGAATGCCTTTCTACGAAACATTACAGTAAACTGCTCTGATATTCGTTTGAATATTTCTTGAATAGCCGTACTATTACCGATGAATGTAGCCGACATCTTTAAGCCTCTTGGTGGAATGTCACAAACGGCTGTCTTGACATTATTTGGAATCCATTCGACAAAATATGAACTGTTCTTATTCTGAACGTTCAACATTTGCTCATCAACCTCTTTCATCGACATTCTTCCTCTAAAAATACAAGCAACAGTCAGATATCGGCCATGTCGCGGGTCACATGCCGTCATCATATTTTTTGCATCAAACATCTGTTGAGTTAATTCCGGTACAGAAAGCGCTCGATATTGCTGACTACCACGTGATGTCAGGGGTACAAAACCTGGCATGAAGAAATGAAGACGAGGAAAGGGGACCATGTTTACAGCCAACTTTCTAAGATCTGCATTCAACTGTCCGGGAAATCTGAGACATGTGGTGACACCAGACATGGTCGCGGATACCAGGTGATTTAAATCTCCATATGTTGGATTTGTAAGTTTGAGAGTCCTAAAACATATATCATATAGAGCCTCGTTATCTATACAGAAAGTCTCGTCTGTGTTTTCTACAAGCTGATGAACGGATAATGTTGCATTGTACGGCTCGACTACAGTATCAGAGACCTACAAATAGTACAGATATGTTACAAAACGTTTAAGAAAAACAAAGCAAAATTTGGTGAATCTTAAATCTTACATCTCACATTGCACTATTTATTATAATTATTAAGTTTTAAGAACCAATGCATAATAAATAATATCAAAGCGATATATTACTTTGTATTATCTAAAATACAACAACTTAACTGGAATCTGCTAAAAGCTTATATCAAAAGGTATGGTTGAAGTCCAAGCTCCTATTCCCCCGATCAAATGAAAAATATCAATGTTAAATGATATATGAACATTTTAAGAAATTCATAAACTTTGACTGATCTTCCTTTTTCTTGGCCCCTAGCATGTCTAAAAAGGTAAATCCCGAAAAACTCTTTACAATACAGTTAATGTTGGCTTAGATGAGGACCTTGTCTGTGTATATTTATTCCATATTCTTTCTTTTAAATGAATACTACATAAATATTAATATGTCTTTACATGATAATGTGTATTCTACGATATAAAATCAGCATGTACCTTCGGCGATGGCATGACTGAAAACGTGTTCATTATTCTATCTGGATACTCTTCTCGGATTTTGCTGATGAGCAGAGTTCCCATACCAGAACCAGTCCCGCCACCAAGAGAGTGGGCCAATTGAAATCCTTGTAGAACATCACATGTTTCCGTTTCTCGTCTGACGACATCCATCACCGTATCTACCAATTCAGCACCTTCAGTGTAGTGACCCTTTGCCCAGTTGTTACCGGCTCCTGATTGGCCAAATACGAAGTTGTCCGGTCGGAACAGTTCTCCAAATGGACCAGACCTAACCGAATCCATAGTCCCTGGCTCCAGGTCCAACAAGACTGCTCTAGGAACATACTTGTGTCCTAAATTGAAAAAAAAAATAAATATCACATGTATACATAACCAAAAACTAACAGTAATATGTTTGTAAATAGAAGGTTTGTTGGAAATAAAATACAACCAATTCCAGTAAAGACTAGATTACAAGTCTTGTGACCAGTACAGACAACTGCTTATTTTTCAGTCAAGGTTAGCATCCAAATCCAGTGAGATACAAACAACTGCTTCAGGTTCTAGTAAAGACTGGCATACCACTCTTGCCGTTTATGTCAACTTGTCCACTTTTGTCTTGCTGTTCGGGATTTTTTCGCTTCCTCAAGCATACAACTCTAGTGACAGGTACGACCGACTGCTACTCTGGTGACAGGTACGACCGACTGCTACTCTGGTGACAGGTACGACCGACTGTTAAATGTTCCAGTCAAGAAAAGCATACAACTCTTGTGAAAGGTACAGTCAACTGTTAAATGTTTATGTTAAGGCAATCATCAAACACAGACAACTGCGAAATTTTCCAGTTAAGACTAGCATACCACTCTTGTGACAGGTACAGACCACTGCGAAATTTTCCAGTTCAAACTAGCATACGACCCTTGTGACATGTAAAGACAACTGCTTAATTTTTCAACAAAGGATGGATTTCAACTCTTGTGACACGTACAACCAACAATGTAATGTTCTAGTCAAGACTAGCATACAATTCTTGTGACAGGTACATTTTATTTTTGCGGCATTTTACATTTGTCTTTGGCGTCCTTTAACAGCTTGCCTTATCATGCTTATGGTGTGATATTTGCCCAATATGTAACGCAATCTGTAGAAGTTTGTAGTTTATACGTTTTGAATGGTTGTTTTATAGACAATCATTCAACATCATCTTTACGGATACGGACAACAGCTTAATGTTCCAGTCAAATCAGCATAAATCTCTATTGATAGGTACAACCAACTGCGAGAGGTTCCAGTCAAGACTAGCATACAATTCTTGTGACAGGTACATTTTATTTTTTGGCCGTTTACATGCTATTTTTAAAACATTTTAGAGCTCGTCTTGTATAGTTCAAAATCCATTATTAAAGAAAAAAGCAATCTGCGGATTTATATAATGTATAAGTTTTTTTATGACTGTCTCATAGGCAGTTATACCACTATGTTCCAGTCAAGAGTAGCACACAGCTCTTGTAATAGGTACAACCAACCATAGTAATGTTCTGGTAAAGACTAGCATATGACTCTTGTGACAGGTAAAAACAACTGCTTCATGTTCCAGTCAAGATTATCTTACAACTTTTGTGATAGCTATAACCAAATGCTTGTAATGTTTCAGTCAAGACTAGCATACAACTCTTGTGCCAGGTAGAATGACTGCTTCATGTACCGGCAAGCATGCCACTCTTGTGATAGTAACAACTAATTTCTTCACGTTCCAATTAAGGCTAGAATTCAACTCTTTTGATAGGTAAAACCAACTGCATAATATTTTAGTCAAGACCAGCATACAACTCTTGTGGCAGGTACATTTTATTTTTTTGTAACTTATACGTTTTAATTGAATGTCTCGTAGCAAATTAGAGCGTGCGTGCAAGCCTGTTATATCAAAATTGTATATACCTACCGCTTGCCTCACTAAAATATACACTTATCCTCTCCAGTTGTAGATCAGAGTCTCCATGATATATCCCTTTGGGGTCTATTCCATGTTCATCCGCAATCACTTCCCAGAACTACAATAAGTATACAATATATACATAAATCAAGATGAATAGTGCCATTGTAAAGTATGGAAGCCCTGGAGTGCCACACACACACACACACACAAAAAAATTAACTTGTGCGAGTGCCCCGCAAAAAAACCAAAAAAATTATTATAACTTATGCACACAAGTTGCTACCTTGCGCGCACAAGTGACTATCTTCTACATATTTGCAGGCCATGGCTAAAATTAGTTAACCATTGGACCCTATGGGGATTTTATTAAAAAGAATCTCATATGGAACTACTAAATCAATTAAAACATTGTATCCAATGACCAAACCCCCACCCAAAATGGCCACCCTAGCCGAACTTAGTTAGAGAACCCTATGGGAAATTCACCAAAAAATTTTCTCATCTGGCACAACTTGTTCAATTAAAACCAAACTTTGGTTGAATGGTCACTAGGTGGGTATTTTTCAGAACTGTATCTGATGACTCCGCACACCAACCAATATGTCCGCCATGGCCGAACTGTAAGGGGAATTAATTAGAATCTTGTAAACACTACTTGATTTATTAGATTTAAATCAAATAAATCAAGTTTAATGTCTACTTTTCAAAAGCAACTCTTTTCCAGATGAGCGATTACGGGCCCCTGGAAGCTTCTGGATAAACTTCACTTAATTTGCTGTAGTGATATTTGTATGTGTTATATTGCAGTAAAGTGGCATATTACCTACGTTATATGCCGCTTAATCATCTGTGCGCTTTAGCACACGTTTAAAGCATTAGCAATAGACCAAAAATCGCATGAAACCAATTATATGTGGTCACCTCTATATTTGTAAATTCCTCTGTTTTTCTCGTCTCTATCTGACGTTTAACCAATATCTTTTCATCTTCATAATGTTGCGTAACACAACTAGATTGTATGCAGTGTGTGACGCAAATCTATAGCATCAAATAGATAAAACAATTTAAGGCTTTTATGAATGACTTTGTTTTTTCAAATAATTTGCAAAAATATTAATATATGTGACATTCAATAATACTGCCGTTTGTCCACAATTTACTGATTACACATTTTCCTTCCGCTAGGATCAGACTCGGAAAACACTGGTGTATACAAGAAAGTAACTTGTGCGCACAAGATGTGTAATTGGTGCGCAGCGCACTAGATAGTAACTTATGCGCACAAGTTTTATAATTTGTGCGCACTAGATTGTAAGTTGTGGGCTTAAGTTTTGTGACTTGTGTGCACAAGATAGCAAAATGAGCGCACAAGATAGCAAAATGAGCGCACAAGATAGTAACTCGTGTGCACAAGTTTCAATTATTTTGGCGTGGCTACGTAATATTACTTGCTCTTACTTACGCTGCGCGTTACTGACCTTAGGGTCAACAAAATTAGGGTTGGGCGAGGCAAGGCTAAGTCATGCAATAAATTTTATTCACTCTGATAAATTCAAGTTTTAGTTCAATAAGGGTATTTCTATCTTTCTGAGATATGGTCAAAAGTAATGTATTATGTTGTGGAATAAAGAAAAATTACTATTGGAGGTTAAAGATGTACACTTTGAAGTTAATAATATAAAACTGTACATTTCCAGTGATATATAACCATATTTTCTATTAGAAAAAATCAATCACATTCAAGAAACAACAAAATATTTTCACTTTGTAGGACTTTTCACAAAATACATGTATAAGGTTATTTCTAGCATGTACACATATTCTGCCAATTAAAAATGTGCTTTTCTAACGGTAAGCGATGGGTAAAAATGAGACATTTTATCAAAATGGGCATTTTGTTGACCATTTTGTACATATAGTGTGCCAGTATCATGTAGAAAGTAATTGGTTTTTTTGTATTAAAGTAAACTGTGGAATCAATATTTTAAGTTTTGACAGATTATTTTGCCAAAAAGGGCATGAATGACCCTACATTGACTTTTTACGACTTATTTTGTCGATGAACTTATCAGAATATTCCTTCAAGTAATTTGAGTTTTATAAACTTTCCTGCAATAAATGAAAAAAATATCTTCCGGTATACCTAATAATGAAACTTAACTTAATAAAACTTCGAGAAATAAATCTGAAAAAAATCACTTCAACCAGGACTTGTGAATGATTCAGACGTTTATAATATCAAATCAATCAACTCACGGGTTGTATATCATCATCATTACATATATTAACTAGTGACTAACCGTAGATGGCAAGGTCATGCATCAGATTACAACATCAGCCATTGACGCACAGAACGGAAGCAGATGTCTCCCTTAATAGATTTTATATGAAGTCTAAATCCCTATAAAGAATTAAAACTAAATAATTATCAATTCAAGAATAAACTTCATTAACGGGAAAAAGAAAAATCTCACTTTATTCCTTTTAGTACAAATTATTAAAAAAAATTGTTGCAGCTTTATTAAAACAATTATGTAGGAAAAATATTATGCCAAATTTATTTACCTTTGATCCGATCTGATTTCCACATTGTCCCGCTTGTAAATGAACTATTTCCCTCATTTTTACCTTCGAAAATATTTCTGGCGCACGTGTAGTTCTGATGATTAATGAATCCACGAAGTAAAAACAAAGTTCGCGTGCTATTCTTGTCTAGGTCAATTAAGGACGAATTTACAATAATGTACCGTCTTATAAACAAGTAGAATATATAGATAACTAAACAGATATCGCCTAGAACAGAAAATATCCTGTATAATACATCCGGTGTAGTGATGTATAAGTAAAGTATCGTAATGATCCAGTTTACGGACAGCTGGGTCAATGTTAAGACTACTTTCTAGTCAGCTGTTATGCAATTAACATTCCAAAAGGAATAAATAATATAAATTACAATATGCCACATTCCATATCAACTCGGGTATCATCCCCCATATCGGCGACGAGGGCTTTAGTCCGATGCACGGTATTGGTCGAGGGATGATACTAGGGTTGATTTGGAAATTGACATCTAATGATCTTTTTATCACAAATTTTGTCCGTAATTGTTTAGAATAATTCTGTTATACTTTCATTTGAGATATAAATTCATTTTGATCGTGGAAATTGAACATATATTTATATATAGCCTGTCAGAACATTAAAAAACTACAATAAAAGTGACGTCACAATTCTCTCGGACAGCGCGTCAGGGCCGATATGGATTAACAACGTAAAATCCCAATAAGCCTTGAGGACATTATAAACAAAGGAAAATTTGTTCCATATTATGCTTTTAATATGTGATAATATTAAATATCATACATATCAGTACTTCGATCTTTTACAAATGTAAAAATTTACATACAAACAAAACAAGCTTTTTTATCAGCGCATGTGGGTATTGCATGAAGAAATTTTGTCCTAAATATTATGAAAAAAACTTTTAAATGAGAACGTTATATCTTTTCTTTTGATTTATCTTAGGGTGACCTAGGTGGCCTATTTTGGGTCGAAATGCTTGTTCCAAACTTAAAATTCATTTTATTCATTTTTTAAACCAGTGTAACTACAATACTATACGAATCATTATGGAACAATAATGTAAAAAAATTGTCCACAAAACTACAATTTCCATCATTTATCCTGAATTCCTCAAACGTTATTCCTAATTTTCCGTTTTCTAATTGATAAGATTGTCCTTTTGTGCTGCTATTTTAGAACTGGATTTTTTTATCAAAAGAAATAGGCAATGAACGTAATCGCTTTATAACTGATACAGATTTCGTAACAACAAATTAATTTAAACATTTACCAAATTCTGAAATGTAAAGATTTGTTTTTAAAATTTGGATGTACTTGCAATCATCTGATGAAAAACGGGACATCACATACAACCTTTTTACGGAAATATCCGTCAAGGACAGGTCACAGCATTATTATTAATCTTTAAATGGAACTAATATTTACTGTTATTCACATATTCATTGTATACTGAATTAAACAGTTTTATTTGTTATGACATTTTCTACTTCCTGTCTGTATATTTTTAATTGGTATTTGTACAATCCCACGTTTTCTTTGACTTCGATTTCAAATGATATTTTTAAAAATACCAATTGGACGTGGTACCGTAGTTAAGGAAAACATGGTTTTATGATCGGTTTTGCGTTTTGAACCAGCAGACAGCAACTGCGAGTTTTCTTCCGAGGTCGATACTTTTGTTGTATCATGTATTACTTTTGATTGTATTTGTTGTTGGTTTTCACTATCGGTCTCAAGTGCTAAATCCATTAATCCATCAAATCCATTTCAACTAATTGATTTTAATCGTGTGTTTTTTGGGTGTTTTGTCACACGACTTTCCCAGGTTAGCAAGAGAGTTGAAAATGCACACTTTGGTTTAACCCCGCCACATATTTAATGTGGCTGTCCTAAGCCATGAACCTGTGTTCTAGTGGCTGTCGTTGTTTAAATAGTCATTTATTGTTATTTCTTCATTATTTTCTCTATAGATTAGGTCGGTTGTCGTGATTTATGAATAGTTTCACATTTTTTTATTTTGGAGCCTTTTACACCTTACGTTATAGTATCAACAAGGTAAATTCCTGTCTCATGAACAATCATGCCACATCTCCTATTTAAAAAAATGACAGATACTTATCGCATGCTTTTTATCACAAAAATTGTATATATATATAATATCACCGTTTCACCGTTGACTACGTGTAAGTTTGAGTAAGACTATAATTGTCTACTGTAGTGCTAGAGTATAGACCGATATAAATGACTTTAATATGTATAAACCCTTTGATTATCTGTAAGCTCAGTGCACATCCACTAACGTTTTTGATTTTTTTCTAGATTTAACCACTTTTTTGCAGAAATGAATGTCTTTTAAGACAAACATTACTTGAAAAGCAGGTTTAGAGTGCAAGTGCACAAATGCACATGACCCTAAAATGAATACCGGTTGGATATGATTAGAGACAGACACATTTAAATTGAGAACTGGATAACGTTAATATTTCATTTTTTTGTTTATTTTTAATAATCCAGATCGATATTCATAAAAGCAAATCAGCACTGTATCGCACTGGACACCCTTGGTAAAACTATTCACTTTTGCAAAGACAATTGCTTTTTCAACCATAACATATGAATTTTTTACAGGTTCTTGCGTAAACCCGGTCATAATCTGTACATCATATGGTCAACACGAATATAGGTACGAACATGCAAAATGATGAATCTCGGATAAAAAGATTAATCTCGACTTCGTTACGACATTATGTAGGATAAAGGAATAAAAGGGCGCTTTTCATTTGCGCCAAATTTTTTTTTTCCATTTGTGCCATTTTAATTTCACAGGTAACCGTTATAATGCATTAACTAAGGTAATTCAGTAGATGTAGAACACTTGTATCGCTTGTATGGATTATGTAGTATAATGTAAATATTTAAATATACTTGGATGTTATCAAAAAGGTATATTAAAATGAGGGCCCTTGATATACCAGCAGCTGTTACGTAAGCATGAAAAGGAACGATTTGACTTTGTTGCAGAAAATTGCAGATCGTCCGGACTGATGCTTTTAAGTACTCTGCCAGAACTGACTTGTAGACAAATTTTACTATTCTTTGCCATTTTCAATGTGGAAAATAGTAGAAAATTGATTTTGCTGCTTTTATCTGAAACTGTAAATATTGTGTTATTCTTTTTATAAAATTCACTTTATCCTGCTCGAAATCCTACTTCCACCTCCCCGTGGTGAGCAAGGGGTAAGTTATATTACCTGAAAAACGGAAGAGGTTACAAGTAAGTACAACTTTGTAGTACTTACCTTTATTTAAAATTGGCGCAAATGAAATCCTGTATTATTTTTGTGGCGCAAATGAAAGGTTGCTTTTGGCGCAAATGAAGGAATTTTGTTGGCAATTTATAATGTTTAATTAGGCTAACTTAACCTCTACCCGACGCCGGGAAAGATATATAATATAAATTGATTTTACCTATTATGTTAATATACTTTTTAATTGTAAGGCTAACCATAAAGTGAGTATAAATATGTCAACTATCAAATGTCTAGTAATCACAACCTTTACACGGGAATTTCGATATTGCTTCCAGTTCTATATTTGTTTACCTTTTAATTTTACTTAGCAAATAAATCCAATTTAACTTTTGTTTAGTGTTGGAACAAAATTTATCATTTACGTTATTTAGCTGCTGGCTTTTATCTTCGAAATTTGTTTTTGAGTTATTCCTCTTGTTCCAAGATTCGATGAAACTTGCTTTCTTTAAGAAAAGATATGGGTAAATGTCAAAAGGACCGTACTCAATCTCTGATATCTGTAAAAAACGCAGGTAATTGTTGAATCTAGAGGTTGTCATAAGTGTGGAATCCCACTCTTTGTGGCGAGGTCTAAAGCGCCCAAAACAAATAAAGGTAAGCAAACCCTACCTAAACGTTGTACATATTAATACAAGAAACGAACCAACCAATGACCTTGACTCCTGTCAAAAGAAGGATAAAGGACAAAGGGAAGAAAATAGAGATAAAGCTTGCTGAAAACAACTACGTGATAACCATTATAGGACAATGATTACTTCTTTAAAAGAAAATAAACTCAAGTAAAGCAAAAGTTAAGGTCGTGAAATTTAACAATCTTAAATAAACGAATGAAAAAAAAAAGATTCCAGGCCAGTTCAATGGATTTAAACTTGTGTTTGTCAGAATAAGGTCGTAAATATCCTAAAGGGTCCTATTGTACCTTAAGTTCGGAAACTGTCACGCATTTAAGCAGTATCAATGAACACAAAATCAAAAGGGGTCTACAAAATAACTTTCAGCAAAATTTGGCTACAAAATGCAAATGTCAAATGGTTCCGGCACCACGTTATGTCAAATGGTTCCGGCACCACGTTATGTCAAATGGTTCCGGCACCACGTTTCAAAGTATTTTATATATTTCATGTTTTCGTCACGGTTTCTACCGAACCTAGCTTCGGGTAGACCTAGCTCTATTTCATTTAATTTTTTTCCTGTCAGTTTTTGAAAAGCCTATTTAAAGACAGTTTACGACAAAGCGTAATAGTATCGCACACGATGTAGATTATTTCCAAAAGACACAGACGAGCGAAATGTTTTCCGTATCGGAGTTATTTCCCTTAAAGAGAAAAATATCATGCTAGCACTTTTAAAACTCATAATCGTAACAATAGACAATAGACAATACTTTTTTCATAAACCTCAGACACACAGGTGTACAAGAGGACATAGTATATATACAAAGTTACAAATAATAAATATACATACATACATGTAGTATACCACATACACAAAGTTAAGGTTTCATTAGTATAATAGACATATAAAAGATTTATAAATGTCTAACTAATAACTTTATAAAATTTGCTAGTTTTTTGTACAGTTCAATATGGCAATACATTAAAAGACCTTTTAATTTATATTCCGC
>JARWCS010351097.1:0-11066 GCA_034783895.1 Geukensia demissa
AGCGTGGCACTCTCCAAACACGTCACCCACTATGGTCCACGGCCAGGCTTTCCGTTTTATAACCTGGCAGCCCCCAACGAGAGGGCTTCCCCTATCCGCCACCTGGGGTTCGCGCTGGGTCAGCTTTGTGGGTCGAGCCCTGGAGACCGCTCCGGTGCCCAGTCGGCTTAAATAAAATTCGTCACAGAAAATGCAGTAGCAGTACACTGCGACACAAATCCACTTTGTGAAATATTTAATTTGGATTTGCGACGCAGAACAATATAAAAACATGCTACTGCAATATGTGTTGAAGAGTGGACCCGAAAATCTTCTTTCTGATTGGTTGATTCTTTACATATTATGCTGCAATTAGATAAACCAAAATATAAAACAATTGACAATCTGGATAAAATCAGAAAGAAAATCGTAGCATTCATTTATCTTACTCTTAACTAGATAGTAATAATGCATTCCTAAAAATACGACAATAATTGTTTGATCGACGTTCGTAATACAATCGCTGCACCATCTCACTTTTGATGCCGTAATGAACAAGCACCTGCAAACTAAGTAATATTTTGAAACTATTGACTCTAGAATTACGTTTTAAAGCTACTTTGATGAGAGGTTCTAGATCTAAAACGATGGAGAATAAATTGTTTACTAGAAACCAAGTATGTGCGGGATGCAAATACTTTAATGTTGGAATAGAGCCAGCATCTTCCTCCCTCTGCTAGGTTGAAGATGTTTATAACCGGAATTTAGCTAATTAGAAACACACAGAATGCCAACAGGTACCTTTCTAAAATCTTTAGAATCTCTCTTAAGAAAAGGGTAAAGGTCTTAGGCAGAGCACCAGAAAACATGACAACAATATTGACAAGGTGAAGGTAGTAAAATAGATAGTCTAAATGTTGCTCGTTGAATTGTAGATGACTTTTCCTTCAGCTGAGAACAATCAATGATTCCATTTATCATGTTGAGAAAGCACTGCAATAAGACAGACAGGGGAAAACATTGAATTTTCGGATAACTGATTATCGATCAAGACCAATGAAGTGCAAAATAGATCGAGACAAGTTGATTCCTTTTTTTAATTATTTGACAGATTTTTGTCATGTATCCCAAACGTTTTGGAAGGCAATAGATTTTTCTTTGCAAATGCTAACCAAAATGTTTGCCATTTCAACTGAGTCATAGTGTTCCTACACTCACTAGTACATACCAAAGAGAATATTCTAGACATAGCCAAATCTTACATTCGTTATGGTGAAAAATGAGTGGTTTATTTTTGCAAAAGCACTGAGCAGACGTTATTTCGTACGCAAGCCTTATTGTAAGCACTTGATGTGAATTTTACGAAGATAAAACTATTTTTCAATATACAGTTGATCAGTGTACACCTGGCCAAATTGCTGAACTTGAAAGTCGGTATGGTATTCAAATCGTCAAAAATTAAATTTCTTTAAATAATTTATTTCGTCTACTGACACACCATTCAAAATGTCCGTCTAAAACTGCACATGGATGAAAATCAAGTACATGTATTTATGTATGTATGTAAGTATGTATGAATGTATGTATGACAAATCAGGAACATTTGACATGATAATGATAATATGCTTGATGTAAAACAATGTACAGAATTAGTAAATCTGATGATTAATACCAGTACATTTGTATGTTGTGTTTTTGCGGTTGGCTGAACGGTGATGATAATAAACGAATTATAGTGTTATTGAGACCAAATGTAATAATAAGTACTTTTATCTTAACATTAGAAAAAGATACCGTGTGATAAAATGAATGCAAACAAGAACATTTCAATACACAAATAAATAAAAGCCCAAGAAACAAATTTTGCAATTTTTGCACCATGAAAAAAAAAGATTTACAATCAACATGCAAATGTTTCAAAGGTTTCAACTCGCCTTTCAAAAGTAAAAATATTAGTTCACCACGTCAGCAAAGCAACCATGAGCCGAAGAGACGATAACATTCTTATATTTGTTTAGTATGATTCTTCGAATGAATATAAAGTTAAGATAATTTATGAGCTGCAATTTACAATGGAGACATATTACAAGTAGAGATGAGAGAACAGTTTTGGGATACAAGCATAAGCAAATAAAAAGATTTTCCTATGAGATTAGTTGACAATATATACAAGGGAATAAAAGAGGGAAATTATTTCATCATATAATATAGAAATATAAAGCAACAACCGGAATTAAGGACAATTGCAAAGCATGACAATCCATAACGGACAATATATCTGAGAAATTTAGATGTACTTAAAAAGTTTTATTATTATTTCTTTGCAAACAACGACTTCTTCAGCTCTAATAAAATACCAGTTACAAGAAAGGATTAACAAAGATTATCAAAGCATTGGGAAGTCATAGGGTTATTTATAAGAGTTTTAATATTCCAAAAACGTACACCTTAATGTAAGAAGAAGGATATGAAAGACTTTGATAGAAGGGAACAGAAAACCACATACGAAACTAAAGATTTAGCATAAAACAGATTAAATATAGCAATAAATGCATTACCGATTAAATATAGCAATAAATGCATTAACTATTCTTGGAATCGTAAACGTACCATGTGGATAATTTATTTACAACCTCCGATATCTATTCATCTTTTTTAATGTTTGAATGTCTCAAGTACTTGCAATTCTTGCACATAACCAATATTGCTTTATAATGTCAATATCAGGTATTTTTACTACAACCTCAACCTAATTACAATTTCAAAAAATAACTTCTAACGTGATAGATATAACAAAATATTCCAAATTACTGATCTGGTAGTTAAATTTAACATTTATCAGAAAATCTTCAATCTTGAATATTTAATGTGTGTTTAAAGCATTTTTGTAAAGGTGGTATAGACACAAATGTGTATTTTGTGCATTTGTATGAAATCAAAGAAGAAAAAATGTCGACAATTATGTCAAAACATAAACTACTGTTAATTTGAGATATATCATTAGAAATACAAAATAAAATTAATCAGTTTTAAACAATAAGAAATGAAACAAAATTTACCAGCTGCATGTACAGTTAGGATCCCGTTTCTTCCTGGCATCTAACTGGATATAATTGTTATTTTTTACATCAGTTTCATTATCCGTCGACATTTTGTCACGCCAGTGAATGGTCAAATGTTTTCATACTATATCAAATCAATATATCTCCAGAATAAATATGCTCAAAATCGATTGCTACACTCTAGTCTCCTTATAACGATAAACGTCTTAGTCAAGGGTACGAAAAACATGATGGCATTTTACCAAACTAACCACAGAAAGTACTAATGAAGTATACATCACTGTAAGTTTAAAGCATTTTGGCTAATTATTAAGAAATATTCGAAACAAACGAAAGCAGCTGCTATAAAGGAATCTATCTGCGGTACTTAAATCCCAAGGGAGAAACGAAAGCGTTTGGTTTTAACAAGAGATGTAGTACAAACTGCTATAATCCTGTACAATCTGAGGAAGAACGTCAGGTTTGAATGCTGATCTTCTGCCTTCTAGTTATTAATGGCCGCCTACAAAAACTGCAGTGCCGTAAACAACGAAGACTGTTATTACAATTACGTAGATACACCAATAGTATAACAACAAACTGCTTCAAATTAATATTACATCAATTCAGATACCAAAACACGAAAATCCTCTTCGAAGACTTAGTTTTTACTGGTGCCATTTAGGTAGTTGATGATCGCCTCAAAAGATGAAAAGGAAGGATGGGAAACATTTATAAAACTCATATAAAATAACCTTACGAAAAATATCCAGGTCACTCTTTTGGAAAGATACTTCAAGGAAGATTTTAATGTTTTAAATGAATAATATCAAATGCAATAGTTGTTATTCAAACAAACCCCTAGCTAGTGTTACTATCACCATAACATATGCAATATTGTGAAAGACCTCAAAAAGGACTCAATTTAACTGTTGTTCACAAAATACAGTTTTGACAATGGTAGTAGCATGTCTAAGTGACGTGTCTCAGCTAAATTCAGACTCGATGGATATTTCGACTCGCTTAGCAAATGATTTGATAAGGGATAACACAGGGATACAGGGGATCCTTATGTAGAATTTATTTATGGGGGAATTTAGCAACAATGTGACAAGTGTGTTTGGCGTGGTAACTAACACGCACAAAAAAGGATTCTGAAAGGTCCCAAACAGGGTACAGAATATGCTTACCCTGACATAGACCAAAGTGATTAAAGTAGGCTACCACGGGAGAACAGAATGATATACCAGGTTTTCGCGTTGGATATCACGTGTCGGTAGTGGTATGCGCCTTTTCTGACTTTATTCTACAATGATTTACAAAAGATTCGGACAATGTTTGGCCAGACATAGTCCACAAATACCAGACGAGCAGATGCCAAGTGGTGGAATAGACACGCTCACTCAGACATAAATAAGAGGAATCGGATCCTGGGCGGGTTACCAGAGATGCTCTCCCATAATTAGACAAGAAGGATTCGTGAAGAATACCATGCGGAATACAGGGAATACTTATCAAGACTTAAACTATACTATGTCTTGAAACACAGTGAAAGTAGTTTTTTGAAGAAGAAAAAAGATCGGTTTTTAGACTGAAAACCTAAAATATGCATCCCCTGTACCAGAAATCTACATTTCTGCATTGCTTCACCATCCACGTCGTTTTATTTTTAGTGACGATCATTCTATTTCCTACAAGCAAAGTAATGTTTTGAATGTATAACATGACGTCACTGAAAAAGACATTGGATTAAACTTAAACTTAAACAGTTCTTTGTGACAAGAAATGTCGGAAAAAAAGAAATGCTTATCTAGGTAGGTTCCCTAGAGGGCTTAGTCCTTCAGTAGGGATGCATGGTTTACTTATCTTGAGATATATTTGAGTAATTATTCAAAGTTGATACCAGTTAGGGTACAAATAACGCTTACACAAACAAGAGAAATTCACAAAGACCATTGGATGATTTGAATAAGCTGCTAGCCTAGTTAGGGGAATGTTCAAGCTAGGCCGAATAAACAGATTTGTGAAAGATGCCAGTTGGCACAGGGAATCTTAAACCATAAAAAGACTAAGGACTGTTCATCTAGCCTTAGACCAAAGTAATTCACGAAGCATGCCATGCGGGTACTGGTGATGTTTACACAAACTACAATGGTTTCAAGGAGAGCGCGATGTAAGTCTAGGTACAGCATACGTCCTTCTACTTCGTCCAGTTTCTATGATTTTAGAGACGCAAGCTTAGTGATTGTTGTTTGGTATTATTACAATGATTTATGTTATGTTTAGTCTTGTTAGTAGTTAAGTTTTTGATTATTTTCTTTATATTATCTTTTTATTTGATCCCTCTCTATTGTATTCATCTTTGGGTTTTTTGCGACAATCTTGCTAGAAAGATGTGTTAGAAGGAAGCATTTCATTTGAGACCAGGAGAACAAACAAAAATCAAAAAGGACACTATTATCCACATATAGACAGGTTTTGAATTAATACATCCTCACCAAGCAAAGGAAACAGTTTTCCGAGAATCGCTGCCTCTAGGACATAGATTTCTAGTGTCTCGCCCTCGGCACTCCCTGTTCGAAGGGGTCTTGCAATGTAGAAATTGTCTTTTATAGAAAACAAGAAGCGTGTAATCGGGTAAAGAAAATTATCTGATTAATGCAAAGAAAGTGACTAACTGTATCAACTATACAATATTTAAATTGACAACAACACTACCTGACTATACAATACAATAGTATCAATTAAACGTCCTATCAAACTATAAAAAAGTTGATATTTACTTAACAAAAGATAAGGTCTCCATATATTTTATGTAAATACATTGGAAATAAACCTGTATTTAGTTTTTTATCATCGAATATAAACGGCTAAGCCATCAATATCTAGTAAATTTGACATAACCTGCTGATGTGTAAGCCATTGTGTGCTATGTTAGGTACAGGGTCCTTAGGCATTAGTATTTCTGTATACTCCTGTCTGTAAGTCATTCGCCTGCCTCAGATTGCTTAGGAAACAACAAAACATGTAGAACTTCGTAATCTTTTCCTCAAGTAGCCATTCGGCGTGGTGCCGGTACAGAAATATTTCTTTCTGTTTCGCCACCAAAATGAAGTAGCTATTATGTGGTTGGGTGAGATGTTATTAATGTTCGACCGGTTTGTTGTAGTCGCGGTTAAGATAAAGGTTGCTCAGTTCTCAAGAGGTAAAACCAGACCGTTTGGGTGTTATTCATGGACAAATTCTTAACCAACATCTCGGACGGGGTCTCAAACGTCGTCACCTATGTTGGAGAATACACCAAGCTCTTTTCTTCTTATCGCTAGTTGCACAGGATTATTCCCCCTTCCCCTGGATTTTCGAGGCAACAACATTACCTGAAAAAAGTCCTTTCCTGTCCCGATTTATGCCTTGCTGTTTGTCAATTTGTATTCATGCTTGATAAAGCTGTACTTTTGCCTGCTGCACATTAAGCAATGCACGTTAATCAGCCCAAGGTTACCTTGACTCTAATTATAATTAAGAGCGACAGATCACCGTAGATATAGCAAAACATTTTCGCTCAGTCAGACCTTGACCGAAACCCTTGGCTAACAAAGATGTCAGGATAGGCGAATTAAAGACAGGTTTGGTGGACAGTGTCCAAGAAATTTACATGATTGTTAATTGTTTTACAACAAGACAACAACAAAAAAAAAAAAATAAAATATTCAAACCTGAAGATTACTTATTGAACTTTTTCAGTTGGCAGTTTTTTGTTGCGAATGGTTTAAAATTAGCAGTGCTTATTTGATAATTGTTTGCTATAGATATACAAATAACATATTGTTTGCAATGTGAGGCAGGATCCTGTTAATTACTACAAGCAAGTCGAGAGAGTGTAGCGGAGCTTCACTTGTGTACAAATGAAGAACCCTCAAATGTTTATAACACATTCACCAGCTACCTTAGTTAAGATCAGTTTGTATATCAGTGCTCTACGGTACGAAAGGTTCGGGTTTGATCTTCGGTTGATTGATTGTTGCTTAACGTCCAGTTGAAAATATTTCATGCATATTCAGGACGAAAACAAGTTCAACAATAATCAAGACTTACCGAAATAGGGGTTGGGTTGAGGGACACAACAGGGCAACGGCTTTTGACTGGCACTGGAAAATGGGAGGGATGAGAAGGGACGGAAAAATTTGCCTTTTGTAGCGTCATTAGTCTCCTCCTTTTCAAAATCTACAAAAGGGATCTTTAACGTACATGGACCGTGGCATTTTCCATACACTTCACCCACTATGGTCCACTGCCAGGTTTCCTTATTATAACCTGGCAGCCACCAACGAGAGGGCTCCCCCTATCCGCAACCTGGGGATGGCGCTGGGTCAGCTCTGTGGGTCGAGCCCTGGATACCACTTCGGTGCCCAGTTGATCTTCGGTACTGTCATTGTAATTCCGACATTTGAAACCATACTACTGTTACAAACGTAAGCAGGAAGAGTGTTATCTTTTGGGATGGGGTTGTTCAACATAGTCATAAAAGTTTTAATCGTTTACCCTCTAGTGAAAGGACGTCATCATTAGAACGAAAAGGGTCCGTTTGGGCATGATTACTTTATTACAAGATAAGAAAGAGTGAACAATAAAATAACTTTGTTTTGATTTACAAAAACATGCATGCAAGCCCAATGGGACCACGAAACTTGTTTACACAAGGATACATATACAATGTGCTAACAATACAACATGCACATCTATACTTTGTTGGAAAGACTTAGTCGAAACTAAAAGTAAAAAATAATATGAAAATGAAAATGTAACCTTTTCTGGCTGATCGAATGTTTGGCAATAGAATTCATCTGATGATGCCGGCAACCAAATAAGACCTTTTTGATTCATTAGTATAAAAAAACAATTAATCTGCTAGATGAGTAATAATTCTTAAGGTCACCTGGGGGAAGAGAAAAAGCAGTAAATAAATTTCTACATAAACAACATAACATTTTTGGTGTGTTTTTCATACAAAGAATTTGTTCCTATTGATGTCTTCACCAGCAAGGTATTCAGCTCTAGTTAGTTATTTACTTTAGACTTCGATTTTATATTTTGCTTTTGGTTACCAGTATTATGAGAAAGATTATAACTTAAATCCTGATCCAGTGGACATGGTTTCATATGTACTGGTAGTGTATAAGATCGTGCCTAAATAAGTGTCGTCATAAAACAATAGACAAAGGGCAAATACCGGGTCAATTGTACGGCACGTCTTTATTTTCGTAATATTGACAGACTGTGTCCATTGTACAATGGCAATGCCCGATCTGCCAAGATCTTTCTCAAGAGGAAGCGGAAGAAAACCGAAGGGCCAGACAAAATTGAAACTTTCAGGATAGTCTTCTAGAGGAGAGTCAATGGGACTAATTTACTGACAAGTTTCTTCTGTTAAGTGAATTTAGCAAGCAATAGCACTTCGGTGATATCTGCTTCATACTAATATACGAATAAGTCGACGAGAACGGGAACACAGTTTATAACTACTATAACGCTAACGGCTGTTAAGTATTGGCTTTTCAACTATCGAACAAGTTCTACAAGTGATGAACTGGGTAACAAGTTTGGGTTTTAGTGACTGATTGGCAGCTGCTTTATACGTCGAGCGGATTATATAACAACGCTGACCGACTTCCAATTTTAAAGATCTTGGAATGTCATTTTTAAAAAGACGAGCTTTGGAAGTCTTATTCAAACCATACTTGCTGCTGATTTGTCAACAAATTCAATTTAAAAAAACAAATCTGAACTATGAAAATCCGTCCTATTTCTGTCTGCCCCTTTGGTATCTTCGAATTCCTTTTTATAACGTCAATATCAAGATGTGTGATGGGGAGGGGTCATTAAGGAGGATCCATGCATTCCAACTAGTAATAAAGCATATGCTTCAACAACAAGTAGTCGTTAGTTAGAGAATGCTTGCTACATTGTTGTTAGAAAAAGTACGTAGGAGAAACTCTGCAGTGTTATAGCCACGTGGTATTATCTGATATGTCCAAAGATTAATAATTATTACAAATGCCAAATTGTTTTCTTTGCACTATCTTGTCTAGACGTTTATTCCAATCTCTTACTGATCAATATTTTAGCTTGGCTAAAATATGCACATATAGAGCGACATTAAGACCTCGACTTTTGATCGATAGCACTGTTAGATGTATGGTCAATCTCAAAGTATTAAACACCACTAGTATTTCGAATTCTGAATGAAGTTAGTTTATATCTTGAGATACTCCGTCATATGGAAAAAGAAGATGTGTGATAGGATTTCATAAATTACAAACAGATTATAGATATATCTGAATTATCTACAGATTGTAAGACCTTAAACAAAGGACAAATATTCACACTCTAAGGCAAGCTGTTAAATCCCCCCCACAAAAAAAATAAGTGATGATATTCAAATGTACAACAACAACAAAAAAAACGAATAACAGTGAAACATGGAAACTACGACATCCACTGGACTACATGTTTCTGGCTTGTGACAGGGTATGTGGCGGGGTTTAAAATATTTAGGAGCATTCAACAACCACCCAAACCTCGGACAATGTTGCGACAAAATGAAAAACCTTAAAAAACCACTGTATAAGTTTTAAGTCGGTACATAGAATGCAGAAAATTACAAATACATCCATGTATGTACCGACCTCTCATTAGTATTCGCGGTTTCTGACAGCTTGCTCAAAATCCAAACACAATTGAAAATAAACCTGGTGTCCTTAAGCTAAACCGTCCAGCTTAATTTAGTGTAAAAATATCAGTAATAGCCAAAGAAAACAAAGTATTGTTCAAATGTAAAAACTTAAGTTTTCATGTATATTATTGAGCAGAGAGTCAAAATATTAATCCCAAAAGAGCGCAATTTTTAAAAATTAGAACAATAATTGTATAAAGATTACCTTTACAGATAAGTATTCTAGTTGCCGATAATAACATGCTTATGTTATACGTCGTTGGAATTCTTATTTTCGCCAAGTGATCTTAAAGTTTTGTTTCCAAAATTGCATGTTTTCGTAGATAGTTTCTTTTTATTTATTTAAACTGTATTATTAAAATACGTTAGTATTTTATAGGAAAATTATTATTATATCAACCTCTAGTTATATTATCATTTCAACTTTTATTTCACATCCTCTTCATATCGGAGACAGTTTGTTGTTCCAGTAAACAAGTCTAGTGTAGAATACCCATGTGAGAGATCAAAAGTGCATAGCTCAAATAGACAAAACAAATTTGAAACAAACTAAAAGATAAAACGAAAACAAACGGAACAAAGGCTTTGAATCCCCTAACTTTATTTGCTAAACAGGAGTGGGATCAGGTGCTTAAATTATTTGTTGAGATTTTTCAAGGTCTTAATAATTAACAATACATTCAATGGGAATTCAATATTAATTTACTCAGAATCAATTGCAGCGAAAAGTACAGTTCAATGTGATAAACTTGACTATGAAATTTTCGATGTTTCGTGTAATTATCTATTTAATAGATTTACTTTTGTCCTGGTATATTTGCGAACATAAGAGTGCATCCATTACTTCGCAACAGATTGTTTTGGATATATCGTTAATATAAAGAGAGTATGATCAGAAATTTAAATAAGTCGATTCTATAATAATCAATGTCATGGTTACATAAAAGAAATGTATGAAGATAAATTTCCTTAAAACATACCGTAAACCGTGTATACATACACTTCATGTTTTTCCAACTCGTGAAAATTTAAGTAGAAGAACAATAGGACGTTCCATGGTCCTTGCAAAGGTATTAGGTAGTTTTCTGAATCGTGTTATTGGTCGTGTTTTTTATGTGTTGTTCAGAGTTTGCCCTATCCCGTCCCTTTTTATTAACCCCTAGGGTTTCTCATGATTACATTTCCATCTCCAACATTTTGTGCTTTTTATATGTATTTGTATGGTTCTGTGGATATGGCAGAATGTAACACAATAGGGATATGGGCTTCCTGATATTAAGCACTGTCCTGTAACAATGTAACAAAGTAAGAAT
>JARWCS010351117.1:0-11065 GCA_034783895.1 Geukensia demissa
ACTGGACATTATAAAATTAAGATTACACCTAATCCTTAAATGCGTTAAATCATCACACTATAATCTTATTAAGGACAAATTGTCAATAAAGGAGTAGAAGCACAATGATCTCAAGATGTGATTATTTAAGCTCCTTTACAGACGAAATCGAAAGGGACTTTTAATTTGCGTTCCGTCCATTCGTCTGTCAGTCAGTTAAACGATTTACATCTTTTTTAGTTATACTTTCAGATATTTTGTACATTGCTTAACCATGACAAGTTACATCAAAATCAAATTTTATGCCGATCCGTTAATTTTTTGCGAGAGCTATCGCTCTTGACACCGTGAAGATACTCACATGCTAGCAGTTATTCTTCTTTACACTTTGTAAAAGCGTACTGATACATATTAGTGTATTTACATGTCTATGTATATCAAATTGAGTTTATACTATACTATATGTCAAGGATTTCTGGAGTGCGAATTTCGGGCTTAATTAAATTATGTGAGCGTTTCCGCCTTTGGATTTATTTTAAATCAAAAGGAAGAATTATCCCACGATTAACGGTTCACACTTTACACTTTGCAAAAGCGTTTAATCTACTATTATATCCCCCTGAATTTCTCTACGGAGATTTAACGTTGAGGTTTGGTCATCTCTGTTTTTGGCGGGAGCTGAAGTTTAACCTAGATAAAGTAATTTGAAAAATTGCACACATTTTTTGTTCGGACCTCGTCTTGCGATACATATCAAAAGAATTACTTTTAAAATTCCATTCAGGCGCGCCACTTAGCATTTTTCCAGGTTAACTAATCATAGTTTAATTACGGAAATATTACGCAGCGTTGACAATGTATACTTCCGGTCTCGCGCTAGCGCGTGTAATTGGCCACTTCCGGCAATTGAATGGCTAATTTTATCATGTAAAATATCGATGAGATATAAAAACTCGGCACAGCTTAAAACACATCACGATAGCTGATTTGTTTTTTGTAATTTTTTGTAATTTGTTTTTATTTTATGAAGTAAAATTTTTTTTTCATTTAATTCATTATTATAAAAATAAAGGATATGGAATAAATAAATTAATTAATTCACACTTAAAGTATTTCCTACATGCTTTTAGATATTACAAATTTTCTTGGTTTTTATCATTTGAGAGCATTATGTTTTGTACTTAATTATAAAGATTTTTATGATAAACATCTTTTGGGGAGTTTTTTCAAATCCTTTTATGTCTACATGGCTTTTAAGCTTAATTGGTGTCCTATGAAATCCTGTGAAAGTTAATAATGATAAGTTCCCGGTCGAATGACGAGGGTCGTTAAGACACACTTTCGGCCGAAGAATTTGGCTAACAGAATGAAAAATTGCTAATATCTATTATTTTATATATTTTCTATTGAAAAATGTCTATTAAAAGACGTTACAACATTATTTTAGTTAAACAGGTTCTCCAAATGTCAAATGTCAAGTATGAATTGCTTTGAATATGAAAATACCAAGCAATCACAGAATTTGATAAACATAAACATTTGATACTAGTTTGCCGATTTTAATATAGATTGCACAAAAAATAAAAACCAAACTTTGGAGAATTATAGATCTATCAAGTACAAATGTTTGGTTAAATTAAAATGATGCGATCATATCTATTGTACTAAACACCTTAAAATTTAGTATTTCCACGAAAAATGTTACATTCTTGTCGAAATAATTCAAATTTACTCTGTATGTCGTTTTGCCGAAATGACGGAAAGTATACAAGAATAAGTATGCAATCATTAAAAGACATTTATAAAAACATTTTATTATAACATAAGACAAAAAACTAAGGTTTCGGCCAAAAGTTGGATTTAAAGTACACAATTCTTTACAACACATACTTTTTTGTTTTCTATTTTGTTTTTTTTTATCATAATTACTGAACCATTACATCAACTGAAAAATCCAATTACCTTGAAATCGAGGAGCTATCTCCTAAATTTATCTTGTATTTTTACAATTAGCTCCTAAACCCTAAATCCAATACGTTATGTTCGGTTCGAATACATCCGTGTAATATTTTAGTCTGACGAATGAGTGAACTTCTACTGATATATGCAGAATTCTGCTTAAAAAAAATTAACCACACTGTAGATATAACTTTTTATCTAATCGATTTGAATCTAAAATGGTCAAACATTAAAGTTTCGTTTTCTTATGATTTGTAGGAAGTATTTATACTATTGCTGTAGGAGTGTTTGGCACTATAGCTGGCATAATTGCTCTTATATCTGTAGCAGTAATGTTTAAAGATAAATTCCACTTTTTACAAGTAAGTATACATTACTCCTGTTTTGTAAAGGAGCCTTTGTTCCTTTTGTTTTCGTTTTATTTTTTAGCTTGTTTCAAATTTGTCTTGTCTCTTATGACTATGCTTTTTTATCGCTCACCTGGGTATTCTACACTGGATTAAAATAAAATGAAGGGAAATGAATGCCAAAATGATATTTTCTTACACAAAATTCAATAATCAAGAGCCTCTGTTTTGTTAAAAAGATGTCAAAGGCAGATACAGATATTGGGAGAGACAAACCTCATTTTGTTATTTACCATTCTGATTCTAACAAAAAGTACTGTGAAGATGACGTTTGCGGAGTGGTAAATTTTTGATTGAAAATATTTTTGTAATATTGGCGGACGAGTGTTTCAACAGACTGTCGGCATTACAATGGGGACCAACTGTGCACCCCTTTCCGCCGATTTATTCCTTTATTCGTATAAAGCTGACTTCATACAGAGCCTTCTACAGAGAAACGAGAAAAAGTTGGCTCAATCTTTTTGCCTCACTTTTCACATATAAATGACCTTTCACTGATTAACTCTAAATTTGGTGTAGAAGTCAGAGAGACTGCACTCCAACCACGAGAAAAACAGAGGAATTTACAAATCTAGAGGTCTCCACAAAGCCTTTAACAAGGGTGGAATACAAATCGGTATAAATTTATACTGCTCTTTCCTGAATATAATCAAAAATGTACATTTAACAGATCAATAACTCATATAACTACAATATCTGACTTAGGACAGGCACGTGAGACATGTGGTGGTTTAAACTAGTTAAGTGGGATCCGAACCCTCCGCCAACGAGTGTTCAAAGTAAAAAATCAAACAAAATTAAAACAACAGTAACAGACGAAATATAAAAATCAAAATAGAAAGCTACCCATCCGACTAGAGAGTACCTTATACATTTCATATACTTAACAAAAAAAAAGGAAAATTAAATCATCTGAAAAGCGATACAGAGCAACCTGCCCTTAAATCAAGTTCACGTGAATTGCTCATTAAATACACAAGCATTCACCTTATCGAATTTTACCTTAATTTTACTTGAAATGCCGAAAAATAACGCGAAAAAAATGGGAACAAAAAATTTGTTTTGTCTGTGCAACAAACATAAATATTATAAAATTTACTAAAAACTTGATTTTTCTCGAAAATTATCGAGAAGAAAACATTTTTGGTTTATTTTAGAAAGTTTTGTTCTATACGAACACAATTTCAAAAGCATGGCAATGAAGAGAACACATAATTATTCGGCATTGATTAACTTGTATTTAAAAAAATATATATTCTTTTAGTGAGCATCATTATGTAATTATGACTTACGAAAATTGCGGTGATCTAAATCTCTTTATTCATCTAGATATTGAATGAAGAGAATAGCAGATCAACCTGTCACATTATTAGCAAATAGTGGGAAAATATCGTTTGAAAAGCATATTACAATAAAAATAGATTTATTTTGCATGCGTAATTGATCATAGTCATATGGAGAACTTATTTACTCACATTTTTATCGCTGACAACTGACAAAACAAGAATCACATATTTAACAATGCGATTGCCTTTTGAAATGTATTTAATTTTTATTGAAGCAGGGGATCGATCACAATTCAGAATTATATGAAATTTTATCTTCTTCAGTCGATCGTTATCTTGTTTAAATAGTTGATATAGATCATTTCATCTTCTCAGATTTTAAAGTAGTTATACTTTCAGAATATTGTTTGTGCATCAATTATAGCACAGGTACTCTAATATCTTTCTTATTTCATAGGATCCTTTTGGAGCCGAAAATGACGTCGTCAATACTACTGTAGAAGAAACTGATGACATAGAGTTGTCTTGTTTTGAAAGTGATGCAGAGAACGGGTTTTCGCACGTAGACATGATTTTTAACATTCCGCCTTGTAGCCATCAAATTCATTTCATTTGAAGAATGTCACACAATTTAACCAATACAAACGACATTACATTGGTTTTGAGAATTTTTTTTACTTGAGTGTGAATTGATATATTGTGTTTTTTATGTGTTTTATGTAGTTACTGAACGAAAGTATCTGAAAAGTGTACATTTTATTGAATGGGTTGTTAATGATAACATCGTAAATTTCAAAACCATTTTCAGGTCACGGGAAAAAATATTTTCTCAATATTTGACATTAATGTGGGCATGATTGGTTGTAAAGATATTGTGTAAAGACATTTTATTTTTATCTATATTTATCACCAGTCATATTGCTAAATAGTTAAATGTCCTTTGGAAATCAACAAATGGTCATTCGAATCCATATGATATGATTTAATTGATGTTCTATTATATGTATTTGAATAAATAGGCAATTTATTAATTTGTGTCCAGCTGACAAATTTAAATACAGGTGAGTAATTAAAACTACTTTAATTGTAGTTCGGTTTAGATTTTTGATGCAGAGTCCTTAATAGGCGATTAGAGATTTTCGTTTTTACATTGTATTTCAGGAGTTCGACTTCAAAAACATGCTTACTAATATTGTATAACTTTTGTGAATTACGCTTTGCTATATGTTCAAAGAGTAACTTCTATTTAGCAGCAATAGAACAAAAACATAGAAAAGCTGAGATCCAAACATGGCAGAAAAAGTACTTATATCCACCGAAGTCGAAATGAAAAACAAAATTTAGCGGAAAAGGTCTTCCCTAGGCTATACAAAGAATGATACCTTTCGTAACTCTGGTGTTTAGAATTTAAATAACCACTGACAATTTAGTTAAAACAATGTTTTAAATTTTATGTAAGACCATTGGGCGGTAGATTGCCCTCGGAGACTGTGGGTCATCGACTTTGGTATTAAAATTCGTGCTTACAAATTTTGGTAACCTATTATACATTTAACTATGTTGTATACGTATATCAAAAACTACGTATAACTAGCATCACCTGCATAGAACCAAAAATGGAAATAAAAATTTTTAACAAAATGTTAATCTGGATTTATTTTATATTCGTAAGTTTTGAAATTGTATCTACATTTAAAATTACCATTTGAAACCTCAAAAATTCCTTTTTGACTCCACGTTCAGTTTTTTTACTGAATTACAACGGTTGTTAATATCCTGTCAAGCATGTGAGTTCAGTTTGGTTTCGATAACGCAAACATATACACAATTTTACATAATGTGTACTACATGTAACTGAACAGCAATGATAAGGATAATTAGGATTTCAAACAGGCCATTAAAGATTATTCTGTGAAACTAAATGACAAAGGAGGAGGGTCGTTAAGGCCCATTTTTGGCCCAAGAATTTGGCTTAAAAGTGAAAATTGGCTAATATCTTGTGTTTTATATTTTTTGAAATTTTAGTTTAATTAGTTGTACAATGGTCACATGACACATAGAAAATGCTTAAAATGTGAATACTAAGAAATTAATGAATTTAATGTAAAATTTGATAATATTTTGTTTTTATTTTAATATAGATCGCACAAAAACATCACAACCAAACTTTGCACAATTAAAGATCTATCAAATACAAAATGTTTGGTTAAAATATCTTCGTGATGTTCTTGTGCGATCATATCTAACAAAACACCTTAAAAAAATTGAGTATTTTACAGAAAATGTTATAATCTTTTAAAAATAGTCAAATATACCCTTTCATTTTGTCGAAATTACGAAAAGTATACAAGAAAAAGCAATGAATTATTAAAAGATGATTATTAAACAACATTTTGACAACAAGTTATTTTTGTGTCACAAAATCTAAAAGTTGGCCAAATATGGGGCTTAACGTACCTACTCCTTTCTTCTTGGGCAAATTATTAAGCCTGCATATATTCATAAAAAAAAACATAAATGGCATAGAAAAAGTTGAATTCAAACCTTTTTTCATTTGAATTTGTTAAGGAGTAGGGGCTATAAGTATGACATTGAAAAATTAAGGCGTATATCTCACCTAGACTGCACTGAAACCACGATAAAAACAGAGGGAATTTACATGTACAAGTATAGAGGTCTCAAAACGGCCTTCAACAATGATGGAATACAATTCCTTGTGAAAAACTCTGAATCGCTCAAAATGCAAAATCGTATAAACGTAATGAATACTGCTCTTAAATGGATATTATCAAAAACTTTCTTGTTACAAAACATTAAACAAAAAGACAAAACTAAGACCACAACTCCTGACTTGGAAGAGTCGTATTATACCTGTGGTGCAGTTTAACTAGTTTAGTGGATACCAAACCCTCCCCCAACGAGTGGTCAAAGGCGAAAATGAATGAAAATAAAAGAAGTTACCGAAGAACTACAAAAATCAAACAGGAAGCAACCAGACCGACTTGAAAGCAACTGAATTACAATAAATATACTGAACAAAACAATGCATGCGAAAAGAAGTTACTTCCCTTATGAGTAATCGCAGTCACTGAAAGCAAGCTCAGGGGTATTACTGGTAATAAATGATATAGGACAAAATCGTCTTTTTATCACAAATTATAGTGCATGAACAACCCTGTTTACTTTTTAAATCCAAATCTAAAAAGGGGGTACAATCATAACTAATATGAGATTGATAAAAAGAAAATTCTTTGGGATAACCTTCTTTTGCAATTTTTGTAACGCTGGATTATCTAAAGCCCTTTACAGCCCAGTTGCCAGGATTTTAATACTGGCATGATTTATTTGATAAATGCCTGGAATTTTTCGTTCAAAATTTATAAAAAAAATTACCATTAATCTCTAGGGCTTTCCTTCTGATGTAGATGTAAGCCTTGTCTTAGCTTAGACTCCTGTTTATATAGATTTCTTTGGTTCTGATGTTTAAACTTATCGTATTTTAAACGGATTTCCATCATTTTGACTTTGAGCACAGCTGAAGAGTTGTAAATCAACGAAATGGCCATACAGTGCATCAAACTGATTCAGTTTGTACTAAATGTTATACTAAACATCTGTCGATATACCGTTTGCTAAACCGTACATGAATCTTATCATGAAGAAATTACACCGCTGTAATTATGCCAGATGATGTCTAACATGTGTATTTGTTATAAGATTCATATCAAAAAAGAAATTTATTTATAAGACTATATAAAATGATATTTTCTAAAGGCAAACTACACAACAACCACGAGTCCTAACAAAGAAAGGAGAAGTCATATATTGCATAAATTTTAGATATTGTGACACAAATTATAAGTTTGATTAAATGCTTTTTATAATTCATTACCTATACTTATATTATTTTTATCATTTCGTTAAAACAACAGAGTACATTAGACTTGTTTAACAAGAATATTTCATTTACAGTAAAATGTCAAATTTTTCGAAGTTTTCATTCAAAATGTATGAGTGCACAAATATGTTACGAATATGTCTTAACTTAAGAGTGGTACTTGATAGATTTTCAATTATGCAGAGTTTAGTTCAATATAAAAATCGACAAAAAATGCATCAAATATTGTATCGAACTCAGTAAGTTCTTCGTATATTCAGAACTAAAGCAACAATCATAAGCTACTAATCTAATTCTAGGTTGGCCAGAAAGTTGACAGTCAAATTGCTGGGAGTTTTTTCAGTTGCAAATCTGTGAAAATAATAACCTCTATTTATGAATTCATTGTGTAATTCCACACCCTGGAAGAGAGGAATAAGAATGTTTATGATAAATTTAGATTCTGTTTTAAATGACTAAATGTATTACACCCAAATAAATTGCTTAAAATGAGATATACATCTTACGTGCAACTGTCTTGATTTTTTCCTTTCTCTTGCAGTATACTACATTCTTAAGCAGAATTGTAGCTAAAGACATTGATGGACATTTAGATTTTTTATCATGATCATATTCTCATCTGGTTCATGTAATTATACATTTTTTAAATTCATATTTAGAAAATTGTTTTGTTGCGTTTCGCATTTGGTGAGTATAGTATGAAGTTAGTATGATGGTTCTGAATTTTCTTGTCTGTACAATTGTTTGTTTATATAATTGTGATGTTTAAACTAGTTTGTTTCAATAAAGTAACGTATTGTAAGTATCACGTGGTTCTTAAATATTCTGCATTTTTATTTATAAAACCGCAAATATTTCATAAAGATGGAAAAAGCATGATGTGTAAAACGACCTCGTGATTGCCAATGATTCATTATTATGGCCTGGATTTCAAGACAGCAATAACTTCACATACCATGAAAAAATATTGGTCATAACTAAAAAGTATAATAAATATTTTTCGGATTACATTTAATATATATGTATCTGAAGAAAAACAAAATTTTGCTGTAAATTAATTGAGTAAACGTTGAGCTCGAATATTGTTCGTTCGAGAGATATGGAAAGCAATTGTAAAAAATATATAATACCATATTATATTTTCAGTTAGGAAACCTGAACAAGATTTAACATTAAATCTTGGCCATTCAAATCGTACAACGATATTTGTTCATAACGTTAAAGTATAAAATAATATAAATCCTCCAAGTTAAATCCAAAATAAACGTAACCTAAGAAAACAAATTTTAACTGTATTGATAGACTATAGGTTCTAGCTTGAATATTGTCATTCCGTTCAAGAAATATTGTTAGAATTTCTAAGATATTGACATAATATTATTTTCACCTAACAAGCCTGTACAAACACAATTTTATGTGAAATTCTATACTAGCCGTCCTCATATAATATTACTACTTGTTTGTACATATGATTTTTTGGAACATATTTCAAGATTAAAATATAAAATAAGATCTGAAAATGCAAAATATTCACGAGTTTAAATAAAGAGCCCATCTAACACCACAGTCCACGATAGATATAAACATTCGGTTATATTGTTTTGTTTTGTTTAATATATTTATCCGACATGGCTTTTATCAGATCCAGTCAACTCTAAAGGTATTACGAGGCCGATGAATTTTCGATTTACACGTTTTTGCAGTATCGAGATAAAGGAAACATCCAGTAAACAGGCATGTAATATGCCCATGTTCAAATATCATTCATAACAAATGCGGTCAACAAATGCAGTGCACAAATAATAATAGGGACCTAAAGGTTAAACTACGTCAAACACCAACAAAATAATTTTTGAAATTCCTAATATGCCACTATTATGAAGCAAAATATAAGCCCTCATTAAAATAAAAACGTTCAGTGTATAATCTATCTTTTATCAGCCTTATTCACCAACTTTCTTTGCACATGCGCGGGACCTCCGAACACAAATAAATTTTCCACAGCTTGGGGTTGTCACGAATAACAGTTTTATACTTTATCGGATAAAAATCATCTAAACTATTCTCGGACTAATAAAGTATTGCTCTTTTTGCTCATTTATTTTTAAGTAATATTCCTGTTTGAAACTAGTTTGCTTACACCATGAATCGTTAGATGCGCAGTACCACCGAACTGCTCCGTGCACTTATCGACATGACTTTATCAGATACAATTTTAGCCAAACTTTGTCAATTGCATCCCATATCATCATAGAAATTGAATGAATATGAAGAGTCCAACTACAAACGTCTATAAAAGGAATTCGAAGATTCCAAAGGGTCAGATAGAAATCGTTAAGTCGGAAAACAGACAAGACCATGGCCAACAAAATGAAACGAAAGACAAACATATAATTAACACATAACACTACACTGAAAAATAAAGCTTGAATAACACGAACCCAACAAAAAGCAGGGTGCGTTCAGGTGCTCCGGAAGGGTAAGCAACTCCTGCTCCACTAATGGCACCTGTCGTGTTACTCATTATTGAGAGTTATTCAGTGAACATGGTGAAAGGACATCATCTATATAGCGGAACGTGAAACCAAATGATTGAGCAAACTTTTTCTCTCTTCTCTGTAGAAGGCTCTGTATGAAGTCAGCGTCATACGAATAAAGGAATAAATCGGCCAGAAGAGGTACACAGTTGGTTCCCATTGGAATGCCGACAGTCTGTTACACACGTCTATGTCATGCAGGACAAGATGATATTAATGACTGTTGATGAATGAACCCTGGATTGTACCGCTGAGCCGAATGTTTTATGTTCCAGCTAACGTAGAAAGACATACCACCTTACCTAAAAACATTATTCTGACTCTGGGCCGGGAATCGGACCAACGACATTTTTAACTCAAATCGAACACAATAACCATTACATCACCGTAGCAGACCGTATATCAATTAAAAAACTGACCTGTTAATACATGTACTGACGGTTCTATTTATTTAACTTATTCATAAAGGAAAAACACATTGTTGTCAAACTTAAAAATTACATACATGCATGGTTAAACAATTATTGACAATCTCATAGACACATACTTTACAGAAATAATGAGCAGCCTCGGTGGTGTACCGGTAAGCGTGCTCAATGCGAGTGAGTGCGGAAGGTAGTGGGTTCGTTCTGCGCCGGTCTAACCAAATACAATAAAATTGGCATTTGCTGCTTCTCCGCTAAGCACGCATCATTGAGCAGTAAGAACAAAGACTGGTCGGCCCAGTCAGAAAAAATGTTTCTGGGTAAACTAGCACGTCTTCAGTGGAATGTTGCGTTCGTTAGCTAGAACGTTAAAAATTCGACTCAGCGTGTCCGTCTAGTGCAAAGCAGGTTTCATTCATCTTCACTCATCATTAATATGCTCTAGTCCTGAATATGCATGAAAAATTTGCCGCTGGACGTAAAATATCATTCAATCAACGACGGGTGCCACTAGTGGAGCAGGAGTTGCTTACCCTTCCGGAGCACCTGAACTCACCCTGGTTTTTGTAGGGTT
>JARWCS010351127.1:0-11065 GCA_034783895.1 Geukensia demissa
AAAGCCCTTATTTTATCAGAGTAGACCAAATGGGAACAATATATTTTTTGAAGTAGACGAAATGGGAGTAGACCAACTGGGAATGGTCAAATAGTAGACATACTGGGAGTAGACCAACTGGGATGTTACCCAAATAAGTATACAATGTAAAACAATTTAACATAAAAATTACATACTTTGGATAGCAGGTTCCTGGCTTGGGGTTCCAGGTGGATACGCCCTAAACAAGGTTTGCACCTAATAGTTTCGCCCTAATTACTGTTTGCCCTGGGTGGTTTCGCCCTTATTCTTATTGTTGATAATAATTATTATGTCAAGAATGAACTTTGGGAAATTGCATTGAAAAAACTTGGAAATGTGGTAGTATTATTTTTGGAGGTTGTTAAGATCAGTAGAAAACATAAACCAGTGCATATTGGGAGAATTTTCACTCAGCAATTAATTATGTATATCTGAATGTTTTGAAAACCTATAAGCTGTATTGCTTTTGGTAATAAAGAATTAATTCAGATGTAGACATTCCACAACTTTGATTCCTGTGTCAAATATATCTTGAGATTTCTTCGAACTTTAAGATCTTTATTATTCCATTATTTTATATTCTGGCTTTAATTTTGACTTAATATTATTTATTCAATATTGAGTTTTCTTTTTAAGTCATGTAAGTATAAAGCTGAATTATCATTCATAAAGAAAAATTTTCTTTATCTGCCACATGCCTATTTTAAAGATTAGCCGCACACACTCACAAAATCCAACTGTTCTCTATAAAGTTGCAAATTAATAAATATATGTCAAAATTATAACTGTAGTCACATTTTTCTTGATTTTTTTCTTAATTCTTTTTCTCTATAACTCTACTTCATTTCAGTTTAAGTGATTACTCCTTTATATTTTGGTATATATCAAAGAATATCATCTGAGTTTAAGCTGAAAATTATATTGTGTATTTTGAATTTAAAAAATATTGCTGTAAAAACGTTATTAAAAATTGTTTAACATTCAGAAATAATCAATATACATGTACTGGATAGTTGTTTACTACTCTCCAACCGTATGTTTATTTAACAGTATCCATGATAAAATACATGAAATAATACTACAATGTACATTTACTTAGTTGATGGTAACCTTTGATCTTATGTTAACACCCGGAGGGGGGGTGGGGGTGAAAGTTATTAACATCCTACACAGCAAATTATTGCTCTCAGTCATGTCAGTGGGATGTCATATTCATCAATATTTAACCTGTTGGATATGTCAGGGCGAAACCACTCAGGCGAATCCACCCAGGGCGAAAATGGAATGAGAGCGAAACAACCTGATACCTGGCTTGGGATGGGAACAAAAAGTATGTGGCAGGGTTTAAAATGTTTGTAAGTGCTCAGTGCTCACCCTAGATTCTGTTGAAAGTTGAAGGGCTTTTATATTTTCTTGCCCTTCAACTTTTCTGCTCAACCCCCATCTTTTTATGTGCGAAAATCTCTGTTTTGAAGACCCACTTCAGAGACAGATCTTAAATACAATTCATGTATTTTGCTAGAAAATTTGACTGCATCGAGTGTAAAAATCATTTATCTGTAGATTTATCTAAAAATGCTTTTTCCACATAAGCAGTTTACTTTATTTCTAGCATGATTTTGATCCCTACTTTTTGGTTCAAGCAACAAGTGATCCACCATTTTCGTCACGCAGATGGTCCTCTCAGAAAAATCAAAATGGAAAACAGTGGGACTTAGTTTGACATTGGATGGAACCTGTGGAATATTTTTCAGATTTCTTCTTTTTGGAAACTGTAGAGCTACCTGTAATTGAAATGATCATGGGATAGCCCTTTTATAAAAGTAAGGTTTTTCAGATGGCAATCACAGGGGAACTTAGTTTAACATTGGACCCTATGGGAAATTTTAAAAAATTTCTTTTCATTTTAAATGCCAAGACAATTCAAATGCCCGCTTGTGTGAAAGATCCTTAGATGGTTTTTTACAAAGGTCATGCTTTTCATGCTGATTTGAAATCTAAGATGGCCACCAAAACCAAACTTGGTTTAACATTGAATCCTATGACCAATCCCTTCACAGACCTTTTAGTGGACCTTTTATGCCTATTTAGCATCAGAAGTCGTTTTACATGTAGCAATAATTCATATGGAAATCTTTCATTATATTATAAGAAATGTGGTATCAGATGAGCTATGCATTCGTGTGAAGTCATCTTGTTTGTAGTCAAAAACATTGGATATGACTGTTGCATTGTTTTAATTAAACATTGTCAGAATCATGATTATAATGTTCTTAAACTTTTTTTAACAAGGTATGGATGGCTCAACAGAAAACAGAGTTCGAAAAGAAAAAGCAGGAAGACTTGTTAAATCAGTATCAGAAAGAACAAGAGATGTATCAGAACAGGTAAATTTTAACCTCAAACATAAAATAAATACAGTCAGTTCAAATGGCAAACTTATTTAACAGATTACAAGTCAAGACTCTGGAAATTTTGCTGACCACTGTCTTACATTTTTAGAACAATATCATCAGCTCTTCTCTGTATCATTTATACTATAGTGTGTAATGTTTTACAACATATGTCACCTACTGTGGATTCATTTATTTTTGTGGGTATCAATTTTCATGGATAGAGAAAAAAAGACATTTCATGGATGGCTGCCTTATAACAAATAAAATAATGTTGAAATACTTAAATTCGTGGTTTTGTACATCAGAAATAATCAAAATGATAACGACAAACTTTTTAATCATTCATTAACATTGTACAGTAAAGTGCTGATTCTATGTGCTTACATAAACAAAAGTCTAAATGACAAATTAACTGATGTGATTCTAAAATATATAATGATTATTTGATTGCTAGAATAACATTTTTGAAGTATAACACAGTTTAATTAGATGGCTTCATTTGGAAATGAAATATTTTAATCAAGATATGATCAAAGCATAAAGAAGTAAATTCACGATGTTTGAATCCCAAGTTGTAAAATTTACTCATTTTTTGTCTTCTTTTTTGTTCTGTTTATTTTTTTCTTGAAAATATTGATATAAAGTTTACAAGTCAAGAATTCAAGTCAGTGAATTAAAATAAATATGCTTATACATACTGTCTTGATTACCAGTATCGTATTAACATGATTAAGGTTACCCGTTTTATATTATAGAATGAGCACTTCAGATACACAACAAAAATAAAACTGGAAGTGAATACCACGAACAATTACAAAATAAAACTATTTTGAAAAGTGTTTTTTTTTTAAAGTTTATTTGTTAACCTAGACAGAAAACAAGACACCACTGTATCATTTGGAGATGCACAAAACTTACCAGCTGTCTGAAGCCAAACACATGTTGTAAAAACCAAATTTGTACTTGGTTTTCTCGGGAAGGTTCATCAAAACTCTGTGGCTTTGATCTTCATTCCATTTTAAATTTATTATCACTTTACTTTTCGTTGGATATTTAATTTCGTGGTTCCCTGGTACCCACGAAAACCATGAAAATTGGTATACAACGAATAATAATGAATCCACAGTATGTGTCATCACTGAATAAAACCTAATAACACACACTTAATCGAAATCACTGGACAATTAAAGTGTTCAAGGTACAATGACATTAGCCTTGCAGTTATCCTTAAGAGCTATCTAAGGACAAACAATTGCAAAATGGACATAAATGAGAAATATGCTGTAAATTTCACTTGATCACTCATCCATGAAAACGAGGTAAAAGACATGTGACATTTGGTAGACTGACAAGTAAACCTAAGAATTAGTCACACACCTAATAATGTGGCTTTTCATGTGTCTTTACTGAAATTTTCTTATATAAAACTTATATAAGCGTATATCAGTAAAAAGAGGCCGAGGTCGAGGTCAAATGACCTAAATCAGACTAGCAAGAATTTACAAGGATCTAACTATAGACCAAATATGGTGGGTCTAGATATTACAGCTGTTGAGAAATGGGCTTGAATGTGACCAATTTATCAGGTCATTCATCGTGAAAATTAGGTCAAAAAGACTTATGTCAGACTGACATATATTCTGAACAATCTATAAACATACAGTCTATTTTCCTTCCTATGTATAGTCAATGAGAAACGGATCTACACAAGAAAGCCAGACCTATGTCAATGGACCGTGAAAATTAGATCAAGGATATTAGAGATATATCTTACTGGCAAGTTTTCATAAGAATGTAACGAATACCTAATATTGTCGGCCTTCCATTTACACTAACTGGGAAATTAGTGCAAGCACGAAAATTTGACCTCAGCAATTCACTGTGAAGGTCAAGGGCATAACATATGGCTAACATGTACTCTTAGTAATATATATGCATACCTAATATTGTTGACCAATGTTAGTGAGAGGCAGATGTAATAGCGAAACTCAAATGTGAGTTTTTGAAATCGCTCAACCATGAGAATGAGATCAAGGACAAATGTCATGTGGTTAGTCGACAGTTCCATAGCACTAAGTATGGAAAACAAATTTGGTACTCTTAGGTCATATTGCTAAAAATATTTTAAAAAATTAAAGCCGTTGAACTACCTCGTAGCATGGATATATTTTTTTCATGGGATATTTTAGAAATAAGTTATTTTGGGTATTTTGACAGTACGCCTCGATATATAGATATTATGTATGTGCTACCCCAAAGCAGCATTATTGATGTATAAGGTTTTAATTTCTACATGTATTAAACCAATTCATCTGCATGCTGAACCAAACATAATTACAATGTAATATACCCTTCTCTTTTCTAAGGCTAAGGTTAAACATCCAGCAAAGCCCACGTCAACATTGCACGTGCAAAACAGAATTAAATATAAACAAACTTTTTTGGTGGATTTTGTCTGAATTTTCTACTTAAACGTGGAGTTTTCTTTTGTTTCTTTCCTATCCTCCATAGGTCTGATTGTGGCCTGTAGGCAAACACATTACTTAAAATGTGTAAAAAGATAGATAGATAGATAGATAGATAGATAGATAGATAGTTTATTTCTCTAAACCAATTATACAAAGGTACAGAGACAAAATTTATAAGGATCTTACTCTTTCTGCACAGTTCGGCATTTTCTTATCAAAATTACAGCAATAATAATGAGGACAATGACAGCGACCACACCTATCACAGCCCCAATAATCACATCTGTGTTAACACCACTGGAGGTCACTGAAATAAGAAAAAATTTAATTTAATGAAAAAAGGTCAGACTTAAGGAGCTGACAGAGTCAATTACGTCTTTAAAAGAACAACAATCCAACTTATGATAGATTCATATAAAATCCATAAAAGGAATTCGAAGATACTAAAGGGGCAGTCAGAAATCGTTAAGTTGGAAGACAGACAAGACCATGGCCAACAAAATCAAACGAAAGACAAACATAAAACGAAGGACACTACACTGAAAACTAAACCTGGATTGACACAAACCCTACAAAAACCAGGGTGAGTTCAGGTGTTCCAGAAGGGTAAGCAACTTCTGCTCTACTAGCTGCACCCATCGTGTTACTCAGTAGACGAAGCCGGTATATAGTCCTTTCCGAAAACATATTTCCGGAAGTCCGAGTTTTTAAAAAATTAAGATTTTGTAAGAGTTGTTCCCCTTTCTAGGTAGTGCATCACATCGACAGAGGAATGAGCAAGGAGAAAAACCCGACTTTCCCCTGTACTTTATCTTAAAGCATTTGCTGTCGACGACTGCCAAATATAGTTATGTTATTTAAGCTCCACATTTTAGTGTATAAAAACTAAAAATGAAAGCTTTAACTATTTGTCCTCGACAGAAATCGATGCGCGATTTAGCGGTGATTTCTATGGAAACTTCATACCATACTTCCCGGAGGCAGGGAAGCAGAATGGTTAATAATTTTAGAAGGAACCACGGCCTTCCGGAAATGGGTGTTCGAAAATGGCTATAGTCACAATCGATGTAAGTCACTACCGGTATAGTAACAGATTTGTATTGATGACAGTGGGAAGATATCCATTGTCATTTGTGAAATGGGTATAATTCTCACAGAGGCAAAAAAATCAAGTGTTTTATGTGAAACACTGGTATATGCATTTTCACAACCAAATATATTTTACAAACCCATAGATTCCAACAATGAATATTTGGCATACTTGCCAAAGTAGTTTCATACTTGTACAAATATTAGAAACGTACGGGTTCCCAGATTGGTATAGTGAAATATCTTTGCTTTAGCTTTTAAAAAGACATTAGCAGATTACAAGACTGCATGGCAGATGATATGACAATTGTCTATAGAATTATCCGGGCACAAATAGCCTCCTACAACGAATAATTTTAGTTCCTCACTGGTTTTTTTTACTCTTGAGAGGAAAAAATACCACAATTGTTTACAATGAAGTAACAACAGAGATCCTAGCATTTCTGCATTAAATTGCAGCAAAATGGCTAGCTAAAATAAGATCCCTTCACGAACAGATCAGCAGATACATTTTGGACGTATTTTAATGAAAAAACTCCCAGATCCTAGGGATTAATTCTGAATCTTTTTCAATATTGACACTTCCAGTTTTGATGCTCAAAGTATAAGGTAAATAATATCATCATATTGGAATATCAAAATATTGCATACTCTCAGAATAGTTTTAAAAATCAACACTGAATCTTCTATGCAGATGGAAAGTATAAGAAAACATTTGACGATATCATAGGTATTGTAATAAATTTAGCCTTAAATCCTGAGCAAATCAAAGTGTGTAATAATTGTTATGGTAGATACGTTGACTTTGTGACTTTTATTGTAAAATACTTGTTTAAATATTGTAAAACATTAACAGACATTAAACACTGGTGCATCCCGGGAAAGTTACTGTGAAATATTGTTAACCTGTGTAAGTATTTGCCTACCTGCACAGACATCGTAAACTTGCGGATTCCAGGACTGTGTGGTTCCACCTGTCGCTGTACATGTAAACATTTTAGTTTTTGGTGTCTCGCCGTTAGTACAACCCTGAATGGTTACACTGCTGCCTAAATTATAGTTGTGGTTGCTTTTTATGGAGTTTGGTATGGCTAGCAGTCCACAAGATCTTACTAAAAATATCAAGTGCACGTTTATTTCAGGCATACAAATATTTTCATTATCACTAAGGCATACCAAATTTATACAAATAATAGTAATTAGACAGAACTACTCTTATAGACCTATTTACTAAACTGAACTCCTTTTACTTGGGTGTTAATTAATACAATGATACAAAAAACGAATAGATAAATGCAATTTCAAACTCTTTGACATTCATAAACCCAAAAGCTAATGTTGGAAAGAAAGTAACTACAAGATATAAAAGTCCTCTACAAACACAAGGGAAAACCCCATAATACTGAAATATTGCAACTTACAGCTTGGCAGTTACAATCTGTTTGTGGATAAATTGTTTAAGGTTTCTCTCTCAAGGCAACAATCATTTTTCTCTTGATTTCTTGATACTATTATAATTCTAGGAGCATTTACCCTTCCAGAGCACCTGAACTCACCCCGGTTTTTCTAGGGTTCGTGTTACTCCAGCTTTAGTTTCCAGTGTAATGTTGTGCACGTTGTGTGTTCTATATATGTTTGTCTTTCGTTTTATTTTAATGGCCATGGACTTGTCTGTCTTCTGACTTAATGATTTCTACCTGCCCCTTTGGAATCTTTTTTGGAATTCCTTTTTCTCTTGATATTCTATTTTTCAGTCGGTAAATATGCGAAAATAAGGGATTGACAGTTATCAACGACATACACGCTCTTTTTGAATAGTAAAAGTGTATGTATATTGTTGTATTGGATTTATATATGAAATACCTTTAGTAGTAAAGTCTCGCAGTTCTTGGAGTCTTTGTGTCATGGTGAGTGTTTTTTTTGCAGAAGCTTCATTTCTAGTGGCATAAAAATCAAAATTACACTCCACAATTCCTTCACAAAACAATGCACCACTTATTGCTTTCTCTGAACACGAAGATGACGAAACGTTTGGAGGAACGAATAAGGACATTATAGAAGCTGTTGGATTTTGTACAGCCCCTGAAAAGGAACAATATAGAGTGTAAGTTGTAAGATGTTAATGTTTTTTTAATTTCCGTTATACAATAACTGGTAATTATTTTATTGCCCTAAAAATTGCTAAGAACAAAACAAATGTGTTATCTATTGCTTATTTTCATAGTATATAAAGTTGTAAGTCTATGTTGAAAGATCATTTTTGCATAAAACAAAACAGTCACTATTTAAATGAGCTCAAACTTCCCATGAATGAATTGAAAAACAAACTAAGATTGCATTAAGACTTACATTTGTACTGAAATATTTCATACAACTGTTTAGTGTCGGCACCCACAGGCATTCCACCTAAATCATCATCTTTGTTACCATTGAAATTCCCTAATAGGCCACTTACGCCTCCTCCCTATATAAAATTACACATGATTATTATTTTTTTCTTTTTAAACAAAAACAGCCACATTTTGTGGGTTTTATGCTTTAAGGTGAAATACAAACAGCTTTTCTTTTATCAATTTTAATAAAAAGGTAGTCTTAAGAAGGAGGTACACGTCACTTTATCAAACAATTCACTGCATGATCGCCTTTACATGACAAAATTATAAGGCGAAAAGAGATGAGGTTTTTTTGACTCCGTTGCTTTATTAATGCAGGTTTCAACTTGAGACTTCAGTTCTAATATGGGATCCTGAAAACATCAACAGGATTTACCCATGATAAAATCTCCAATAAACTTATGAATTGCATGCACTATGACTTCACAATATGTTTTGAACAGAAAAATCACGACGTCACGATGAATTTGGTGCACAGCCTATAAAAAACCCGCATTTTTTTTTAATATTAAAGCATTTAAAACATTAGACTAGAAAAAATTCATGGCAGCCATAATTTTATTTCTATTTTAACATGGGCTAACGCTCAGGATAAAATTAATTAACTCCAGCTCACGTAAAATCACCAACAAACTCATAGCTGTCATGAATTATTATTGACCACCATTTTCGGACACAGGTATAGTTATTCACAACCGCAGACAACTTAAATAAATCAACATCAAGAATAATAAAATGATAGCAGTGTTTAAAATATATATACAAAGTATGACATTTTTCTCTCTGTTACCTTCAATTCATATGGCATCATAAATAATGCTGACATAACATTGTTTGTCACAGCCACTTGAATTCCCAATCCATTCTTAAGAATAATTGTAAAGTTGCCTGGTTGGGCTGGGCGGACAGTGTCCGTATTGATTATTGTAAATTCTGTAAAAAAACAAGTTGCACTGATTCTGTTAATTTCTGTAAAAACGATGTAAGTCACATGTCTGTTTTGATTATGGTAAATTCTGTAAGTCAGGGATGTCACGTGTCTGTTTTGATTATGGTAAATTCTGTAAGTCAGGGATATCACGTGTCTGTTTTGATTATGCTAAATTCTGTAAGTCAGGGATGTCACGTGTCTGTTTTGATTATGCTAAATTCTGTAAGTCAGGGATGTCAAGTGTCTGTTTTGATTATGGTAACTTCTGTAAGTCAGGAATATTACATGTCTGTTTTGATTACGGTAAATTCTGTAAGTCAGGGATGTCACGTGTCTGTTTTGATTATGGTAAGTTCTGGAAGTCAGGGATGTCACGTGTCTGTTTTGTTTACGGTAAGTTTTATAAAAACAGGTAAATCATGTGTTTTCAAAAGTTTTTATTGAACTGTTGATGATGTAACTGAACGCTTGCGTGTCATAGCTACTTTAGGATGTGTTAACTACAGAATATACTCAACACTACTTGTGAATGACAAACACTGTAAGGACAACGAAATAATCAGATGCATAATCTAGTCTTCTACAAATATTAAACTCTAGTCGCATTTTCATTTTTAACAAATATACTTATGGATTGTTTTCACGAAAATTTCACGGTAATGATAACTTATGTCGAAAATGTACAACAGAAATTGTGATTCCTTTGCTTAATCTTTTGGTTTGTTGATAAGCTTATACAAATGAAAAGAAACACGAGTACAGTTTGGATATTCGCATACATCAAATATTTCTAAAAATAAACATTGCAGTTGTACGAAGTAACTTAACACTTAATTTGATTTAATAAAAAAACATCTAGAAAATACTTCCTAAGTATTTGCCTTAAGAATAGCTAACAAACTAAGAACAGTATAATACTCCCCCTCCACGTACTGTCAAAATCTTGCCAGGCAGTCTTTATATCATTAAAGAAGTAGTTTGTATCTTCTATCATTATTTCCAGTTGACTAAACAGGCTTCCGAGAACAGGTGGTTTCAGTCTTACTTCAACGATGTCAGGTCCAATGAGAACTGCTAAATTTGTCAGTATAACACTATCATCCATACTGCCTGGAAATTAAAAAAAGCAATTAGAAAGACAAAATAGTAATTGCTCTAAAATATCGATATGCTGCATGCTATGCAGAGCGTTAAAATATATTTATTTTGAAAATTATGAGAGGTTACTCCTTGAAATGTACATATAGCATACTAAAATTCTCCATATCTATTCAACATTGGTAATTTTGTATTTTAATTAATCATGATGATTTCAAATCTCTTCACAGACAACAACAAACATCACTTTGTATCCATCATAAAAAGAATTTCCATTGTAAACTGTTAAACTTCTTAATTACCATGCTTATTGCTAATGTTTTAATTACGAAATTTTATAAATATGGTGATTGATATCTAAATATTACCAATGATAGGAACAATGTTACTGGAAAAGCGTCCTTGAACTGTAATTGGATCAGTATTAGCTGCCTCTACTATCATCAATATAAAATCTCCTTCTGCACACATTCTGTGTGTAGCATCATCAAAGGTTCTGATATGTCCTTGTCCAAATATCAAACCTATAATACATTAACAAAACTGATCTGCAATTTATGAATGAAAAATGAATTCGAAGATACCAAAGTGCCAGACAGAAATCGTTAAGTCGGAAGACAAACAAAACCATGGCCAACAAAATGAAACGAAAGACAAACATAGAACACA
>JARWCS010351137.1:0-11065 GCA_034783895.1 Geukensia demissa
TCTAGAATATCGGTCAGCATAATTTGCCTTCAATCTCTGGGTAAATTCTGCTTACACCGAAGCTATACTAAAACAGCCAGGCAGGTAAAGATTATTTTCCTGGGCGCAATTAACTTTGTTCATAACACCAGAATTATGATTAAATTGAAAAAAAGTGTCCCTGACGTAATTTCAAATCAACACAATGCATTACAATTTGGAGACGCCATAAGTAAATAGTGCTGATGACGGCAACGGCGATGTTTGCAGCTGTTTGTCATTGAACGGTGGTAAATGAAAGCAGAAACACTAACAGCCCACATTGTACATCTGTGTCAACGTATGAATAAAACGAAAATATATGGAAATAATGTGTAGCTCCTGGCTAAAGTATTTTTAAACAATTTAAGACAGTCAGTTCGGGACTTGCATGAATTTAAGACAGTCAGTTCGGGACTTGCATGTTTATTGCCCCCTCTACCGAAATTTCCCTCTGTTTTGCGTCGAGAAATAATTGCCTTTATGGAGACAATAAACTTGCTATTTCCATATCTACATGTACTCCTGACTTCGGGTCTTTTAATTAACTGTAAGATATTATTTATAACCAGTAGCTGTTATTTTGTTGCTTGATTATTTAATCAGAAATTGTACCTACATTTCTGTTTACCTCAAAACAATTATTTGTATGTTGTCATCAGATTTTTAGAAATTATAACTACCATTCTGCATGTTTCATTCCAATCAAATGCGATACTTATTTAGCTCAGTAGCAGTTTCCACAAATATTTCCTAAATGTATTTCTTTTTTTTCTAATCGCGTTAAGGCAGTTGAAGCATGGTATTAACTTATGCCTTTCGTTTCAATTAACATTATCTCGATTTTGATATATGAACTTAAAATATAGGGTAATAGATTATGCATGTGGCTTCCGTATCAATACTTGAATTAATTTTTGTCCATATCGCAGCATCTGTAGAAGTCAGTGGATGATAACTGGTTTAATATGGTAAGAGAAAGGTAATCATATATCATATTCGAACCAAATTCAGTTTTCAAAAAGGACTATGAAAGTGGCTTGATATATTTAAATTTTAAGACTTCGCTTTGATATAAATTCCCCTGTTATACTTTTTCTTTAACTTGAGGGCAATATTCGCGTGTCGATATCTACTTGAAATCGAAAAGTAGATTGGAACTCTTTAGTATACGAAGCGAAAATAGTCTATTGAAATTGTTTATATGAGTTGCAAGTTGTGAAACGTTATTTTAAATCTTGAAAATACATATTTGTATTAATATTTAGTATGATCGTCCACAAACGCTATGAAGACAATTGAATATTAACGAATAAATCAACATGTTTCACAAATTCACAAGATTGACAAGATTCTATGGATGGATCTCTTTAGTTTATTGTCTCCAAAAATCAGGATAACTGATCATCTGTTACCTTCCAAAATGTCAGTTAATATATGTTTAAAATTTAGCTCTCTTCTTGGGTTCATTGCCTTGGAAAAAATTTCCAAAGTTGGCATAATTGTCCTAATTATCCGACCTAGTCGCTTCAGGTTCAACTGAACTTTGATCACGTCAATTTGCGTTAATCATTTGTTAGTGTGGGAACAATCTCATTGTGTATAATGCTAAACTTTAAACTTGGTAAGCTGTAAGAATACCAAGGTCATGATCAATCTAGCGACCCATGTTTTTGGATTATTTTGGAAATAAATTTTCAGCCCTTGCAAGAGGTGAAAATAATACTCATGTACAAAGCAGGTTGGATATAGATATTTACTCTCTTGGTTTGTTGTGATCAAATTTATTTGTAAAAATATATGGACATTTTCGACCGCTTACGTGCGCGAACAAAGTAACGCTCTCTCGTAAACACTGAAAACAAATACACGAGTTTTTTTCTGAAAAAATCCTCCTGCCCTCTATATAATTTAAAATTTTCCATTTAGACGTTATATTTTATTTAACCAGGAAGTATACATGTGTATGGTGTAAACGTTGATCACTTCCCACGTTGCAAAATACTTTGAACATGTATTTGAAAACATCCACATTAATAGTTTAATAACCTTTCTTGTCCCGTTCATAATTGCCTACAGACGGTTCTGTAGCTTTGGATATACAAAAAATGGATGAACATTGGCTAAAGTATTTTTTCAGATAACTTTTTAAAATTATTTAAATCAGGATCCAAAGATTTTTTTCTCTGCCTGGCTTCGAATTTCACACATTTTAACATCCAATAAAAGTACAGTCAGCATATATCGGCTGGCGATAATTGTTGAAGACCTGCTGTAAATTTTGGTTTTCAGATGCATTATTGTGGACAGTTCATACTTTTCTATCTATGTTTACATGCAACCGTCATTTCAGTGACTATGTGCGATTTTTCTGATCAATATTTGATAGAGATAAATTTGAGCCAAGTTGTTTTCAACCTGTTCGGGAATAAATCCGAAAACTAAACAGGCGGAAATCTTATGCGTTTAAATAGTTTACGTTCGTAGTATTTTATTTATTTTTCAGATTTTTCTCTATGCCATATGCATTTGGGAGCTGGTATCCGGTACTACACTACTATTACTGCCTGTAATACAGCAGATTTGTGTACCTCTGTGACGTCAGATGGCGTTATTGTCGATAACAGTCCACCAACACAGGGAATAGTGCAGGATGGTGTTGATATATATGATGTAGAATACCAGTCATTGAGGTTTCTATAATTATTAAAGTAAAACATTTAAATGCAAATATAAGTCTTGCCATAGGGTTAGTAAAATACTTGCAGATCGGTCTATTCTTTCTTCAGTCCTCGAAATTTCTAAATATGTACACATCGCTATAAAACTAAAAAATAAAACTATCTGAAAAGGAGTTTTGTATGAAGTAGATAAAAATGTCTAAATGTAATACATTTCATTAGGTACTACATATCGGCTAAATGGTATGGATTCACAGACCCTCAGTCAGGGATCGACAAATTTTCGTGGCGAGTTGGTACTAAACCGGGTTTAGATGATATTCTTAAGTCAACTTACCTTCCGATTACAGACATGTTAGTTGAACCAAACTTATCCTCTAAGTTACCATTGGGTCAAAGAATCTACGTTACAGTAAAGGCATACAATAAAGCAGGTAAATGTTTGCAGGACACTAATAAGTTAAAAACACGAAAACCTATCAGCCTGTTCATGATTTGGTGGTAGAAAGTTGAGATAAATTTAAAGAAGAAAGTTTAGGATAAAGCCGAACTATAGATAAAAAGGCAAAAATATTGATTGAGTATGGAAATATTACCAAATGTCTTTCTTTTGTACATTTAGTTCACAAGATGATAAAACGCTTCAGATTGAAAAATTCAGATAGCTCGTTGTACTTTATATTTCATCAACTCAGCCGATGTTGACTTCCCCTACAACATTTAATATTGATGTGTATATTTTGACACATAACGGAAAATGATTTCTTGTGCTTTTACATTCAACTGTCACCATTAAACCCCTTAACTAAGCACTAACCAGGTTTTATAACTGTTATCTTCGTATAGGCCTTAGTACAGAAGTGACTTCTAATGGATTCTACATTGATGAAACCCCACCTATTATGAAGATAAAACCACACCTGTCCACAGATTTAGGATCCATTCGACCAGACTCTGTTGTATTTAGAAGTACCATTAGAGTTAAATGGGAAGTTGACGATGACGAATCATTTATACAACGTCAATACCTATCCATTGCTTCACACAAAGGTGGGGAGTTTAATATATCGTCAACTGAGGTGGGTATAATCGATTATTTCAATGGACTGGAAATAACAAATAAAGACATAACTCACAAGCACATTATTATCGTTAGTTTTGTATCTGCAAATCTAAAAAAACTTAACACTAATTCTGCGATTTAATACTTTAAAGCGAAATCATAAATGCAATTCATCCTGTCCAACATTCTCTCTGGTTTAAAATACCAAATCGAGTTGATGAACAATTCTAGAAAATAAGGTACAATTTCAAATTACTGAATGAGAAAAGCTGCAATTTTTCACAGTGTCTTGGACATTGACTTATTTGAAAGTTTTAAGATTAATCTGCAATTTTTCCATTCAAACCAAAAATTAAAAATCTATGTTTATCAATAACTATTGTGAATTTCAAGTGCTGAATTTTGCTCCATTTGTACCAAGTTGTTTTGTATGTTTTTGCAGTTGAATGGGATAGTAAGGGAGTACACCTTTTCTCGACTTGATCTACATGATGGTGGAAATTATACCGTAAAGCTGATTGTATGTAACGGAGCCAAAATTTGTGTAGCGGATGAATCTCATGGCATAGTAGTAGACAGCTCTCCTCCTACGCCTGGTATGATGAGTTCTATGTAAAACAAGTACCAAAATAGAATTAATGTTGGAGACATATTTCCAGCAATGTAATTTTGTAAAATTTTCTGTTTGCTATCTTTATATTTGGCTTATAGGTGTTTATTACCACATAACCTGTAATTTCGGTTGGTTCATGAATGTAACTAGAAGTTCATAAAATTTGACTGATCTTTCTGTTTTTTTCATTTGCGTGTCTAAAAAAGCGCTTTACAGTCGGTTAGTTTGCTTTTCACTATATAGTTATAAACGAATGAAAGATGTGGACCATGTCTGTCTGGCACATATTCAGTATAATTTATTTCAATACAATGGGGAGTCCTATTTGTCATGTGAAATAATCTTTTATAACTTTTGTATGCTTACAAAATATTTACAATCTTAAAAACCATATGGCAGAGATAATATCTGTCGTCTTCAACCTCTCCAAAAATGATGATAGACTGTGGTTTTTATTCCGGTGGGCATAGTTTGCAGAGTATCGTAGGTAAGCAATTAAGTTTTTTATTTTTTTATTGAAATTTTTGAATACGTTATTTTTATACTGTCTAGCTAATTTGTGTATATTTTTGTAGCTATCTTTTAATATTTTTTCGCAATATGTTGTGGTATTCAAGTTTTTACATTAGATAAAAATGATTGACTCTAAAGTAGTCCCCAAAACTGTTCAAATTAGACATAGCCCAAATCTGTCAAATTTTCTTAAACCTTTCCAGAATGGACAATCCACACTCTAGCGCAAGATGTCAAATGCCTATAAATCAAAATGTAAGGCCATACAAATTTAAATTAATAAGCTAACATTAAATGTTAAAAATCACAGTTTTCCACAACACAAGGACTAATCTAAAATAAAAAAATAGCTGAACTGAAACAACGACATTCTTGTCGCTATGGCATTTTAAAGTTTCTGATCCATCTAGTCATATCTTCGGTAATTGATTCATTTATGCCACATTTTTTTCCTGTATTTTTCCGTTGGTGTTTATTGTAAAAATATCATCTGTTCATCGATCAAAATAAAAACCCAATGAAACATCCATGGCAATCATCATCATATATTTACTTATGATTAGACTTGGCAAATTTTGCTCCACATTTTCCATTATTAGGTTTTACGTTGCTTTTATTTGTCTGTATCATCTAGAATAACCTGAATCTTTACATCTATTCGGTAACTATAGTGTTGATTTATCATTATTTAACTATATTAAGCAAGAACAACATGACTGTACTTGTTTTAAGGTATGTTTGCAATAGAAACTGATCATGCTGCTAACCTTCATCGTCATGTGGATGGTTGGATGACATGGACACGTTATAAACTGTGGTTATCATGGCTTGGCTTTACTGATCTGCACACTAATATCGACAGATATTACGTTTCACTGGGAAGCAAATACATGCAAGATGATTTAAACCAGGTACAGTATTAAGATTGTGACTTTTAAAACCTTTTTCCTATCTTGTCTAATTCGTTTTCTAAAAATAAATTTGACAAATAAATGAGTGTTAAATAATGTAATCTGCTGACCAGTGTCATAAGATTTTTAAAAGAGATAGTTTTATTGATTTTTCAATACATTTAACTACATTTAAACAAATACCGTTTATCATCACTTTTTTCAAAATGTTTAAATGTTTATAAATAAAAAAAATTGACATTAATTACCTTCAAATCTGACTGACGAATGTAACTTAATATAACAGTTTTACTTAAATCACTTTTTTATTTTGAATAGGTAAAAACCACTGCGTAGGGATTTGCTTATCCATCCTGTAAGAAATCTATATAAAAACGTCCACTATACAATGCCTTAATGTCGCCATATTATACGTTTGATTGTATTTGATGTCTTTCCAAGATCTGTTTGGAAGACATTAAAGTATTACTTTGGGTTATTTAGTATCTAGTAACAGACGAAAATATTCAACTGGCAGTTGAGAACCTTATCCGGAAATCATTTTGGTTCCTGAGTTTTCACCATTTTCATCTGAACAGTTCTTTCTTAAGAGGAAGCGAAAGAAAACGGAAGGGCCAGACACAAGGGGAAAGTTTTTGAAACCATTAATCTGGACGATTTGCATCTTTGTCAAACACGATAGGACTAAAATAGTGCAATTTTATGAACTTGGAAAAGACAAAAAAGACAATAGAGTGTTTTTTACATGTCATGGAGAAAATGTGAATATAATATAGATCTACGTTTGTTACATTTTAGCAAAATCCTTAGATCAGCTGTTATGAATTAAAGACACATTGTTAATAGTTTAATGCATATGGTTTACAATTTATTTTGCTCACAGATAACAGGATCTCCAAAGGAACTGTTCCATAACGAGTCAGGAATAGACAGAGACGATGAAGGATATGTTCAAACATTTGAAGTGGAGACAAAAAATTTGGCAAAATTTGAACACGTCTTTGTCAGCGTTTGGGCTGTTAATCACGTGAGTGCTCTCCTTTAAACAATGTAATGTGTAATACAAGTTTGATTATGAGTAAACAAAATAAAAAATAATAATACACTTTAAGATAATATGCTCATATACCATAATAGGGTTTGACAATTGAGTCTTGAGAATAAAAATAGAAGTATACACATTACATACGTTGTGCATTTAAATTCTCTGTATATTGGAAAACAATAATTTAGTTAAATGCATGAAACCTTTTGTTATACCTAAACTTTCAAACCTGACAAGTATCAGCTAAGCATAGTTATTTTGAAACATTCAGATTTTGAGGAAATATATGACGCGTGAAAAATTCGGTAATAGCTAACATCTCGGCCAAACAAGTAATAGCTAAACCCTCCACTACAGATTCCTTATATGGAAATAAGCGAAATGATTTTATTTTTACATATCAGGCAAACGTTTCATAAAAAGTCGTTAGTGATACGAGTGGTCTTAACTTACATAGGTAATACATGAATGACGAGTAGTCTTATGACATTTTGTGAAACGTTCTCCAGTAGTTTCGGTCTGTCCAAACTCTATATTTCCATATATCTGTTATACTCCGATTGAGAATATCGAGTCTGAGTTGCAATTAGCGCTAAACTGTGATGACATAGTGCAGCCGATAAAACACTTGGACGTGTTTTGTATCATGACATAACAATTTTTTTATCATCATATACCTTTCGGGGTAATGCGGAGCTAGTGGCAAAATTAACATCGTCATGGGTCACCTAGTCTAGCATATCAGTTAATGTTTTCTCATACAAAATTAATTAAAAAAATATCGAAATTTGAAAAAAATTATATGGTTATATGGTATAGGGAGTTATCCGCAGTGAGGTTTCTCATATATCATTTTAACGTATTATAGCTATTAAATGAGAAATATGAGTAAATCACAGATAGCTTTCTCATTTGAAGTATTATAGCTTTTTTGAAAATGATAAATAAAGTGAAGTTTGGAAAAACTATTATGCAGCGAAACTTTATAATATAACCGCAACGTGGTATATATATGGAAAACACAAAATAGTATCTGAGCGTAAAACGTGTGCTTCATTATTATTGCAGGTTGTTTAATTATATAATAGAATTGTTTATTATACATGTTTTGTTAAATTGTCTCGTTAACAACGTTTTATTATTTGTAATCACTTTGCATCTTCCCCAATTACAGCAATGAGTCGGAACGTCATTAGTATTAAATTAATAAAAAAGTTCTGACTTTTGTTATTTTTTTAACGTTCTTGCAGGTTGGAATACCTAGTAAAATGATACATTCTCAGTTTAGACTTATCCCCGGAGGTTCGCTAGAACTGATAAGACGATGTTCTGCTGTGACCTGTTTGGGACATTGTGTGTGTGCTGCGCAAGGTCAACGATGCGCTCTAAACGGAAATGAGTGCCATGACGTCACCAAAGGTGAAGTAACCATTCCTGATTACAGAAATTTATTCATTTATTGCCATCCAGGTCTTTAGCAGTTTGCTTCATCTTTTAAAAAAAATACTACGCAGCAAAAAATAACTCGTTTAAACTTGCATTTATAAAACCGAGAAATTGATATTGGTCTGCCTCGACAGGAATTAATTGCATGTTTAGTAAAACTTAATCAGATATTAATATATTTGTTTAGGCAACAACAACAATTTATTGGGTGTATATGATGTAACAGATATTCGGGAGGCATCGCCGTTTAATGATATGAAATATACCCCATCTAATATTGCCCTTGCTGCTAAATGGCATATTGTACAAGCTCAGGGACTGAGACCTCTTTGGTAAGTATTAAATTGTATATGTTTTTAACTTTTCACAAAGATAAACAATTGCTTAACTAGCATCTTTCTTATGCTGTCGATATTTATATATTTTCTACTCTATAACTAAGTCGTTCCTATAACCAGATAACCAAAATAATAAAGTAGAGTAAAGAAACTAAGACTTACCTATCATCAACTAGTTTATGAAGTCATTTTATATAAATAAAGGGAAAAATGTATTCGATCAATAGTCCAAACTAGGCACGTCTTAGATACTTTCTTCCGTATGAGACTGATATCGGTCAATAACATTCCTTTGGACGACATCTTCACAAAAATGTGGAGAAACAATGTACTTGGAAAAATGACGAGATGAGAGCTACAAAAATTAATGTCACATAGACATTGCTGTTGAAAGTATTTGTTAAAGAATTTTACAGACATAATACATTGAAGCAGATTATATTAAAACAAAACCAAATTTAGGCGAAAGTCGATTAATGTCTTAAATGTGTACATAAATTCCTGCTGTTTAACTTATTTATTGTTGTTGTTTTTTTAATGAATGTTTAGAAAAACAAGCAAAATGCCGCTACACAATGTAAGCGTCGACAACATTCACCTGAAATTCCCTTTAAAATCTATCAAAATATTTGAAATAGAAGTCAATTTTACACTTAATTTATTTTTAACCTGTAAAATTAATTTTTAGCACTGTAAAGATCTGTTTAAGTTAAAAATCTAACTAGTTTAATCATTTCAAAAATATCATCCTCTAAATGTTATTGTAGGTTTGAGTGGTCAGCTGGTCTTGCGTCAAGAGATCAACCAGAAGGAGTGTTCCATAATTTGGAAGAGGATGTTTGGCATCATTCTGGACAAACAAATCAAGCAATATTTAACCTTAAAAAAGGTTAGAACTCTGTTAAATTTCTGAAATATTAAAATATGCACGCAATAATCGCACGTATTGTTCCTGATGAACATTTACCGCAATGTATATACGTATCTTTGTATGTTTTATCGAGGTTAAAACTAGGCTAAAACAACGATATGCAAGGTAAGTTTTAATTTTTGGTTTATTTTTATCAATTATAGTTCTAACTATATTTTTAGGTAATGTACTTAAAGAGTCTCCTGTAGCATATTCCGTGTTCGTTCGAGCTTGGTATAAAGATGACACATTTGCAGATTTTAAAACAGATGGAATTGCAGCCCTATCCACACAGCTTGCTATAAGGAAAGTAAAAGGAGCTGCGGTATGTACATACACGAATTTAAAATCTTGACTCTAATAGTTTTTATATCCGGCAACCAAAGTTTGGGGTATAATAGAAATTACGCTGTCTGTCCACGCGTCCGTCTGTCCACATTTCTTGCAGCCATATCTCTTCCTACTTTTCCTAAACCGTTCAATGGATTTCAATGAAACTTTAAATGAACATATAAGACACAATATGTAGATATCTGCAATTCATCTTGGTTCATTCAAAGGCGATAATTGACTTTGAAAAGTTCAAAATGTGGATGGGTGAATGGGAATATCCTTTGGTAGTTTCCTCACAGTGTGTCTTGTTATCCAAAATCAGACATGTTATCGTGTTATAATGAAAATAAAAAGGTATAGAAATGTCATTTGTAAATATTAGCTTTGATTGACAATTATACTGCTAACGTAGTACACAATTGCAAGATTTTACATTAATCTTTACGTTTCTTCTATATGATACCGCAAACCGCTTTAACATACCCTATGTCTAATTTGCGTGCTATGTATGACCTACATTAAAATATAGGATTACTAGAATTCTTTAAAATCGTTAAACTTCTGTCGCACTAACCGTTAGGATATATCGTAGTATTTTGGCATTTACTGGTCAATTTGATGTCAGTTTTATAAAATTAAGATGAAATATTTCAGTCTGCTATAGGGGGAGAAATTAAGGGTATTTAAAAGGTGTGAAAAAAGCTATAATCTTAATGTACATGAAATACAAGGTAGACTGGTAAACACACAATGAATGAAGTTGTTAACCATTTTGTCATAGGTTGTTGAGCAGATACCCGGTCACTGGAAGAAAGACGTGAATTATATCAGACCAGGATCGCCTTTCACCATCAGATGGACAAATGTATTTGTTGGTGACTCTAAGATAATTGACAGATTTAAAATATATCTGAGCACATATCCTGAAGGTATATTGTGTTTATTTTTTTCTCACCTTGCAATGGCTTTGTCAGTTTTTGTCATCATTTGGCATCCGTCGTCCATCTTCTCCACTGAATGGAACCAAAGTTGACAGGAAGTATTTATGGAAGGTCCTTCACAAAATTTATTCATCTTATCTTAGTCGGAAAGAACATAGCCGTTTTGGACGATTCTTGTTTTTGATTCTTCGAAACATTTAAAAATCTTTATCTCAGAAACCGCATGGGCAAATAAATATTGATATGGGGCATC
>JARWCS010351148.1:0-11065 GCA_034783895.1 Geukensia demissa
AACGGACAAATGTCACATACTGAATTTTAATCAAAGACTCAAAACTTCAGATATAAATGTAATCTGACTTTGTTTGGTGTCTATCGTCTTTGAAAAGAGGATATCCGCCAAACAAAGTCAGATAACATATAGTAGTTTTGTTGAAATAGCTGTCGTTTTGACATTACTGAAATCTAGTTTTTAAAACATTCCAACCTTGTTTAATTTTAAAGAACTCTTTCAGAAAACATTTAAAAATGCAAACAATGAATTTGACTATGAATTCACTTCTTTTGAAATATCAGTCCATCTGAGAATCGTGTGAATTCCCGAAACTGATAGTCCATTAAAAGTCTTTATATTTTTATACTTTATATTTTAATCATTTGAAGGTAAAAGTTATAAAGGTAAAAGGTTAACAGCTTTTAAAGTTTGCCAAAATACTTGCTTACAGGAGATATTGTTCACATTAACAAAGTTAAATTGTGACACAATGAGTAATCTCCTATCCGAGGATTATTCAACAACGAATTCTCTTTAACACATATCCCTCATGAGCATTAAAGAAATGCAAAACGAATCGTAAATTTGCATTTCACCTCCCACATTCTAAACAAAATATCAAAAGGTGTGAGGGGCTTTAAGATTTTTTTGGTACAAAAATCTGCTAAAAACTAAATTATTGATTCCACGGTTTACAGTGAGATTCAGGAATTCAAAAGAACCAGAAAACAACCTTTTTCCTGATGCTCGCACACTTTTTGTACAAAACTGTCACTAATATACCCATCCCTATTAAACGTCCTGTTTTATTCATTTAATATTGTTTTAAGCTAGTTATGGACCTGTTACCGGTAATACAAAAATAAGTTGACCTCATCTCGGATTGACGTTAACCCCAATTTGAGATTTAGGATTCCACGTGTTGTGCGCAGGACAGGGGATGCTTACCCTTTCGGAGCACCTGATCCCACTCCTGTTTTGTAAAGGGGTTCGTGGATTCCAAGCTTTTGTTCCTTTTGTTTGCGTTTTATCTTTTGGTTTGTTTTGAATTTGTCTTGTCTCTTTGGACTATGCACTTTTGATCTCTCGCATGGGTATTCTACAATGGACTTGAGCATATTTTGAAGTGTGAAGCTATATCCACATGCAAGAAACAACTTCATATTTTGTGAAAATATAGAATTTACCATCCCGCAGCATTATTCGATTTTGTTATAATAGATAACTTCACATAGTTTTTGCTCTTGCATAATATCCTGTATTTAAATCCCCATAACCTTGGCTAGTTTTTTTTCTTTTTATTCTACTTACCTCTGCTTGATTTTTAGACAGATACTTTGAAAAGAGCAGTTTGATAACTGTGACTTTGAGGAAATTCAGTCCAGTAACATATATAAAGAACACTTTCACTTTCATTGTAATGTCAAACTATATAGCTTTGATAGATTTATAACAGGAATCGTATGAATTGTGTGAAAATAGAAATACTAATAAATAGTTCGATTTGTGAACAGTTATAGTTTATTGAACTACATTATAGATTATAAAGGCTGTGTGTAAATTTTTGATAGCTATATTGAAAGATAGAATTGAAGATTGATGATTCAACAACTAGTAATCATTCTTATATCCACAGAAGCAAGATTGTGTATTAAAGTGTGCTTTAATCCATCAAAATATTTGTTCACACCATACACATGCAAATGATCCGAATATAAGAAGTTTAAAAGATGAGTCAACTGCAAAGTTCTTCAGCATATTTTGTTTTAGCTTATTCAGAGGACATCGTAATGTATCATTGTGCAAACAGTATGAGATAACAACTGTTTTCAGTTTTTCATATATTCGTGTCGATTTTTACTTGAAAAAGTCAACATTCCTTTTTTATATGAAATAAGAGTATACTGATGATGTATTTATACACTGTTTAAAAATATGTCTTTTTTAGAATTAAATGCCAATTTTTGTAGTTTTATTGATGTATTTATATAAAAGGGTGGACTGAAACACAATTTCCATAAAGTGCAGAAGTACAATCTGCGTCCAGTCAACGCTTTAATAACCTTATGACACTACAAAAAATAAATATTCAATTCTTATAATTACACTTCTGACAATCCTGAAAGCAAAATTATGTAACGTAACGGTTGAAGTTTAAGTAAAAAAATACTGTTACGCAATCGCTATTTTAATATAGCATCAACAACGACGTTGTCATGAAAGCACGCCTTGATTGGGTGCTTCATTGGGTATGAATTTAGTGTGACTTCATTTTCACCAATCAGAATGCCAATTTTTAATGCTACATAACCAAAGGTAATTTTAAATTGCCATTTTGCAAGTTTTCTTAGGGGCCTATGGATTTGGCGTTTCTTTTTAGTTGATTTTGCCAGTTTATTCAAAAGGTTTTGGCTTCCGTTATTATTCTTACTGTTTTGGTACCTACTTCTATTGATGAAGTTTATTAAAGAAAGCTCGATATGCAGGTTTAAATAGTAACAGAGGTTATCTGTGAAGACCCCATCGCGTTCCCCCTGGCTACTTTGAAAAGAAAGAAACGAACAAATTTACTGCCAAAGATCCGTTTTTGTTTAGAAACGGATATTTCTGAACGGGAAATTATTGATGACGAATGTATGATTTTGAAATAGATGAAAAATAACACTTGATAGTGTAAATATTTTCGAAAACATGCCGAACTCTGATTGGCTTAAACTTCTGTCCTTGTCATTAAACGTTGTTTATAAAAGTGAATATAGACTCAATAAGAATGGCTATATGTTATATCCATTTTTTTCAAAACCGCATTTTGTGTCATTTCGGAATAACAGTCAGCCATTATATGGATGGCTGAAATCGAGTTAAAAACCGCGGCTTAAACGACATTCTGTCTAGATTTTTTGCAAACATATTTACAGGGTTACGATTCTAACAATGATATTGAAATTTCAAAGACGCTGTCATTCTTTTCTAGATTACAGGCGTCTACGTTCTTCTTAGATTTGTATGATTTTGGTAACCATTTTTTCTTATCAGTACTTCAAGACAATATTATAAATCCCTAGTGCATGATCTTGCATGGTTTGAAGAGATTTTTTGGAATTAGTAACAGAATGAGAAATGCATACATGATAAGTCAAAATATAATGCTTTAATTCCATCGGTAGGTCAGGGTTTGATATTTCTCCAGAGATACAAAAATACAACAAATTAAGACAAAAATGAACAAATTTTTATCCTAATTTGTTGGTATCCTCAAATTCAGCAATAGCAACAACAACAATAACGAACAAGTAAAGGAATTTGACTTTCTTTACAGCACAAAGAAGCAATGCAGCTGACATGCCGCTTAACTTGATCATTCTCAACATTGTGGTTAGATGCCTAGTTAACCCTCGCCCCCTAAAAAATCCTCTGACTAGCTTTTGGAGACAAGGCTCTCATTTGAAGAACATATCATATGATCTGATGAGAAACCTGATAAAGCTTAACGAATCTTAAAAAGAAAACCAACCAAATATGATTCATTTTTTAACAAAAAGCGATTAGGTTAACAATCCGCGTGCAATGATTATCAAAGCCACATGCAGTTTAGAGGACTTTGATTGACGACATCACTATAAGTTACTAACTGCTTATTAATCGGATATATATTATAGACCACTTTTATTGAATCGTCACATAGAAAATTTTTATTTTGTTTTGATAAATATCGTGAATTGTGATATGCTATATACACACTTCAATGAGTAATCTCTCATCAGTTGCATTATCATCAAAATAAAAGAAAGACGAGAATCAAACGTTGTTACATGAAATACTCATATCCAAACAAACTGAAATAGGCAGTCAAAACCATCAGGAAGGACATCTATCATGTGTAATACGTGTAATACAATGAATGAAGCCTGCTCAGTTACTTCAGGAGAAATTAAATACATACTGAAAATTTCTGTAAAATAATATGTGGTACAATTCAGCAGAGATAAGAAATGAAAAGTCTATTAAATGCAAGGCAAACTCGAAACAATAAGAATGACAAAACAGAAATCACAGTAGCTTGGACTAAAAAAACGATTAAAATCATGTGCTCCAGAAAGATAATTACCTGCTTTTCCCTAGCGTCACCTTAAGCGGAACCCCATAGAGCAGGTGCTCCGAAAAGGTAAATACCTTCTGTCCCCAAGCGGCACCTGTCGCGGAATCCTTAGGCCAGGTGATACCGAAAGGTAATTACCTTCTCCCTAGAGGCACCTCTCGCGGAATCCCTAGGACAGGTGCTCCGAAAAGGTAAATACCTTCTGTCTCTTAGCGGTACATGTCGCGGATTCCCTAGGCCAAGTGCTACAGAAAGGTAATTATCTCCCGTCCCCTTGCGTCGCCTTTCGCGGAATCCCTTTCCCTTAATCAAGGTAGCAACAATCCGAGAAGAGGCCAACTTTGTTTCTGACACACAGGTAGCAGTTCATAAACTAAGCCGAGATACAGTGGTACCATATGAATTTAGGAAAAACAATTTGAAAGAAATATTATACAAGCAAACGACTAGGAAATAGATCTAGACAATTTTTTTGAGGAAGTATACATCTCAATTAAAGACCAGTGCAAGTCATTAAATACAGAATAATGTCAAAATTGTCCATTTATCTTTGGTCAGTTATATAAAATATAGTCGCTATATTATTCTAATCCATTAGGAATTGATGGCGGATACTTGACATGTTTATGGGTCATCCTGCCTGTCTAAACATCATCCTTTTCACATCCTTTTTACACAAGAAAAACAATCTTTTACCATATTCCCCTTTACGAGAAAACATCTGGCATAATAGTGATGTATCTAAAATATCTGATTCATAACTATTACTACAAATGGTCCATTTATCTTGTACAAATTACATCCAATAAGAGTCAATATCATATTCACTTGGAATTAATCAATGACATTTGGCCTGTTGCGGATTCAATTTGCTCTACGAATGTGTTGACTTCGGTTATTAGCAACTTATCCTGGAAAATCTCCTTAGAAAATCACTTTTATTAATTGACAGCTTTGTTAATTTATCATAAACAGGAATTTTGAAGATTGATATTTTTAATATTTTTACAAATTTGTAATCGAGCACTTTTCCCCTAGTAGTTTTGAATCATAACTCTTGTCAATATATTTTTGAAGATTGACTCTGAGTCATATTGACTTAGCTATGAATGTTTATTTTGTAATATAACGTAAGCAGTGACATTTTGCTAATTTAATTATCATGCTTTATGTCTGAAGTTGAGACAGGGTTTTGGATGGATAATATACTCTTCGGTATGGAAATAGTTCATATGACTCAAATTAAATACAGTTTTTGATAAAACTCCATTTCAGATGATAATTCACATACAGCCATTGTGGAGACCTCTAGATTTGTAAATTCTCTCTGTTTTCTCGTGGTTCGAGTGCAATCTCTCTGACATTTTTCCTCATATCTTTTCGTATATTTTTTTTAAAGAAAAGATGGTTTATTTTAGTATCTGAAGAAATGAAGATATTCAGGGACAACCAGAAACTTTTAATCAAAGGACAGGCAATTTCATTACCAAAAAGGAGAGAATAATCGTTAACATCTAATACAGAACCTGAACACAGTAGCAAGAACTGTTCGGGTGGATAAGGGAAATTGAGACCTTGTTAGTTTTCTATTTCCTTTTGTACAAACTGTTATATATTATGTAGATTATTTCTTTAGTACACTGCCAGTCTGTCTGTTGTCGCATCATGATTTTAAATGTGTAACAGGAGTTAATTATGGACTCGCTCAATATTCTGCTGTTTTGTTCAAATCATTCTTGATTTAGGTGAAGGAAAATGTAGGTAGTTCAGATATAATTGGACAAACATTAAGTCTAAGATGATTTACCTGCATGCCTCATATGATTATTTGACCGAATAATACCCTCTATAATGGCGGTCCTCGCTTGTTGCCATATTGCCATATTTTTGTAGGGCCCCTTTCCAAATTTACTATAATTTCCATGTAAGTATTACCTCTATCTATTGCAACCCTCACGTAGTGCCAAAATTTGACCTGGTCTCAATGGTGGCAATGTAATGAGCGTACAGTCTGATAATAACAACCAGTTCAACTCAAAAGTACAAACAATCTAATTTGGTATTTCAGAAATATATTACAGAGTTTATCATTTCTTACGCATGTTTTATAGCCCTTCAAATTTAATAAAAAAAAACATTGATTTTTCATCCTTTCTTATCTTAATGATGAGTCTTAATTTACAGAAGTCGAACATGGTTAGATAATTATTGATCCTTGTATATATGGAACTTGCAAACTGAAGATAAACAATAATTATATTAATATAAATAACTTTTAGCCATTAAAATTTTCAAGATAAAACTTTTAATTGTTAATGTTTTTGTCTGTTACGAAACTGAAACTGCCATCATTCTCTTGACTATATCCTCAGCTTCGCTAGAGGGTTTCTTCTAAAGAATTTAACATTTTGGTTCATTGCTATGCGTTTCAATTGGTTGCTCTGTAGCCCAAAAAGTGTCCTTCCTGTTATATATTTCTTATGAATAACCACGAGGACAATACTTCATTTTATTCCGTCCTCGGACTTTATCTTTGTGAACAATAGTATAAGTAGACAATATTTTATGGGGGACACAATTTTATGTTACAGCTCGTTTATCGAAAATGTTGTATGCAAAAACATGTTTACAAATGTATAAGCATTTGGAAATTCGTTATGCTGTACACGTGTTTCAAGCAGTAACCTCTGATTAGAAACAATAAATAGGAAGCCCGAGGTCCAAACATAGTAGCAGAAGCAATCATATCCAAACAGATCAAAATATAGAAGACAAAATCCAGGTGCAAGTACATCCATGGGATGAAGCAAATCCTTTTAGCGCTCAAAAACATGTGGTGTATTTAGTATCGATGTTTTTTATTCTGATTTTATCGCAGTGATTTGACTAGAAAAAGAAATGAATTATCACCATTCAAAACAGAAAAAGGACTATTAAATCCCAAGCGAAGAACCTGCAGTTCAGTGCAGTGTTTCTCGTTGTTTTAATTGGCATTAATTGTTATTCATTAATATTTTTTAAATACATTAGGTGATTGTCGTGTTTTATTAATAGTTTCACATTTTGTGTATTTTGAGGCCTTTTACAGCTTCCGTTATGGTATGAGCTCCGATTCATTATTAACATGTAGACATTAAATTTCGATTGTTATTTGATGGATGGTTGTCTCATGGACAATCATGCCATATCTCCAATACGAAATGACCCAGACTTCTGACTTTAGAACAGACGCAAGCAACATTCGGTGAGGTTAAAAATTAAGCAAAGCAAATACCTGTAAAGATACACTATAGTAATAAAAATTATTTCTACGGAAATGGGTAAGTTGTAAACTCAGCTGACTCACTCACAAACTATTTGTAAAGTTTCAGAGTGAAAGGTTGAGTTTACGCATCAATAAATTCCATAAAAATAATATAATTACTTATATTTCCAATCAATTAGTCAAATGATAAAAAATTATGTTACAATTTCATTCCAAGACGGGAAATATTTTGAAGGCGAATTTATTTGGTCTCATGGATTCATTAATACCGGTTTATCGATGTGTAAGTTGTTCCGTGTCATAATACTGTCCAATAGAAATGTGGCATTTTTACAATGTTCGAATTATTGTTAAACATGTTAAATAGTAACAGAACGCTTCCAATTTACCTGGAAATGTACCTGAGCAATATCATACAATTGTTACAGTTTGGATATTAAAATGAGCCGCGATATTCGTATTACAGGAGACCTAGACTTATCTTGTGGTCTGTATTCTGGTAGGGATGGTCTCAAAAACTTCAGAATTTTATATTACATATATTTAAATGCAATTTGTGTCCTAGACTAATAAGTGATCTTATTACTAAGTAAAACATAAAATAATTCAATTTACGTAATACTGAAGTTAATTAAAAACTGTTAAGTAGAACGCTCCCGCCTTGAACATGCCACAGCAAATTTAATTGATAACAATTCTCATGATTTAATATCTATGGCAGACAATACGTGTAGGTGCATTCTAAACAGTGCAAAATAAAAAAGCTGAACTATTTCAGTTTAACCTTAGACACTAAATTCATGAAAAAGAGAAAAAGAAATGTGGTATTTCAATGGGGCAATCACCCAAAACATTAAAATTACAAACATCTACATGTTGCTTTTAAAGCCTTCAATAATGGACAAATAGCCACATCGTAAGGCAAGCTGTAAAATGTAGAACGTGATCATCCTTAAAAATAACAATAAAAGACCAATTGTGTATATAATGTAAAACGAGTAAGAGTTAAGAATCTACTGGAAAACAGGTTTCTGGCCTGCAACAGGCACATAAAGTGTGTGGCGGGGTTAAATATGATGTTCCGACCTCGACACCACGTTAAAAATCCAAACACAATTGAAAATATACCTGTTTCTCTTAAGCTTAAGCAATAATCAAAATTATTTCAGTTGGTTATGTGTAAAAATGTCATTAACAAGGTACTATGCAAATGCCAAAGTAAAACTATCGGAAGCATATGTGATTAAAAAATGTAATAAAACATTGATTACGGGGGTCAATGTTGATTTCACAGAACGCAATATTCAAAGAAATTAAAATAGAATTATAAAGATAATATTTATGGGTAAGTTTATAAAAGTAATTGATAAGTGCTGATAGGTTATGTTTAAATTTACGAGTTTTATTCAAATCATATTCATAAAAAGTTCGGTGTGATATCCCGTTTTTAATCAATTTGCTCTTGGTGCAGCCAAGCATTTATGTTAATGATAGAGTTTAGCAAATGTTTTCACTAACTTTTGGTACGGAATCCTGACTTTTGATTCGGTGGTAATATAAAGAGAACGTTCAATTTCTTTGAGTCAGTCCGGCTTAATAATTACATGTTCCAGATATATTTCATGGAATAAAATGTGTAATAAACAAGCACTATCTGACAATGAAATCAAAATCATCGGAATAGAGCTGCCACTACGTATTTCCTCAACACACACATTACAGTCATAAAATGGGTCAATAAGGCCAACCAAAAAGCGTTGTGTTATAGGCTGTTCTTTCAAGTGGAAACTTAACTCATAGTTGTATTACTACCTTATCCTTAATCATAATAATAATAATAATATTGTTATTATTATTAATGATAAGGTCGTTTCCATCGAGAAAAATATAAAAAGAAATTAATACCGACCCGTCATTGGACCTCACACCAAACAATACTAGAAAATTTCCGATGTGACTTGGAGTATCAGACCGGAAAAAGTTAATTGTACCAAGCATTGAACGTGCGTGCTTTCCGTCGTGAACATTGGGTATAACCAAATAGCCTGTGCAACACTTTTTCGCGTGTTATTATTTCGAGGCTAAATCCGCTTCCACCCGAAGCAAAATGTTAAACAGATACATAAAAGTTCGGTTGGACAGACCACTATGACCAAGTCAAGTATATTGTTCATGCTTTAAAACACGGTGGCATTCAAAGGATCAACATCATAACAAAGTCGATGACTCGTCCATTCCATGTTTGAGTTTGTAAAAAAAGTCATTGTTTAATAGAAACTACTCTGGCTTTTCCATTCAGATGATATTTAAGCTTCCTAATAAATTGTGCTTAACAAGATTAAACAAAAAGAAAATAATGCACATGTTTAATACAACATTTAAGAAATATTATTTGTAGACCACTTCATTTTAACTGATGTCAAAAGACCAAAGTAATCAAAATTTATTTGTATTTTGGTGTTTTCTTAAGTCAAATCACACAAAGACGTGTGAGTAAAGTTCAATATGCGGAAATTTCTCGGAAATGGACAGATGTTTTGTAAAGATTCTCCATATTATCGAAATTTCCTTTGCGTTTGAGAGTAAAGCATATATTTAATCGTGATATAATCACAAATCGAACAGACCAAATATTTGTTCTCTGTAGATTTAACCTAAGGTTCTGCTTCTCGTAGTAATAATTATATTGTTCAAAGAATAAGGAGTTTATTATTCTTGTAGTTAATAAATAATCTTCTGATCTGTAATTTTAATGAAGCGGTCTATTGCTGAGCAAAGTATTTATTTTACAGACTGAAGCGGATCTGCTAATTATTTGTTGTTTCTTTGATAGAGAACAATATTAAAACAAAATATGCCTACGATCACTTGATTAAAATAATCCTCCGCAAAATAAGGCATCTAGTTAGGTTTAATCCCCACAAAAAGAAAAAGAACCTTAAGACATAATTTTTCTTTAAAAACGTCTTTGGCTGGTATCTAAAAGACATGCTTTAAGACTCTTTTGAGTCTCGAGATGTCTCAAGACCTTAAGGTTCATTTTCTATGTAGGCAGTAAGCCACAGAAGCGCGGGTGTGTAATAAGTAGCAAAGGCTTGGTTTAAATGGGCTTTATATGGAGAAAGTGTATAAAAAATAAAGCAAAATCACGATTGATATTCTTACGAATCATTTTCATACACTTGAAGTTTGCGATTGCCAGAACGGTAAAGTAAAAATTTACGTCAATTATATTCAAATGGTATTTAATTTGTATCACATCTTATTATCTTAAGGTGTCTGCAATTGAAAGAAATAAACTTTTGATTATCTGGGCCGATTCACTCTTGTTGAATAAATCGAGGATATTACCTTGTAAAGTAGGTCGAAATAAGAAATCTTAATGACCACCTCTTTCCTTTTTTCTCGAGCAAAGGGTATATTAAGTCTCTATTTTTCATTTTGCTCAGAGTTATAAGGAAATAAATAATGGAGACAATGAAAAATAACCTTCCCTATTTTGGTGAAAGAAAATGATTTGATATGGGAAAAGAGGTGCGTCGAGTCGGCCTTTATTGAAAAAACTTATTGTTTCAATGTTGCAGACTATGCCAATTTAAAAAGGTGCCGTGACCTACATTGTATTAGACACACTGACGAAAACAAAAGTGAAAGGAATTCGCAGATACCAAAGGGACAGACAGAAATCGTTGAGTCCAGAAGACAGACAAGACCACGGC
>JARWCS010351169.1:0-11063 GCA_034783895.1 Geukensia demissa
TGGACTAAATTATTTCATTCAATTTATACTTGTAATAAAAGTATAATTTTTACCAACAACAACTTCTGAATCTTCATATAACTGCTTAAACTGTTATTTAACAGAAATCTGAAATCTGTTAATCACCCCTTTTTCATATATTAAAGCCATTATTAAAAAATGGTGTTAACACGATCAGTTATGCTTTATATGTTAATTGAAAAGTAATTTACATTATATAAAGCAAATTTTATTGTTTCTTTTTCAGACATGGGTTGTTGTTTGGCAAATTACATCAAATAAATTAGGGGTTGGAGTAATATTTTCGCAAAAATGGCCAATCAAAATCACTTTCTGAATGACATATTGGGCTCATCCAATGACTTGTATATGTCTTTACTTAATAAACATCAGATTATAGCCATATAAAAACTTAACAATTTTCAAAATGGAGGTTTTTTGGTCATTTGAATACCTCAACGTGTAAAAGAAACAATATAAGGGCAATAAAACACCATAAACTAAATAAATATATTGAAATCCATCCAAAAATCAGCATAGAAATTCACATAGGCAAAGAAATAATAGATGACCCACTAAAAACTTGGATTTTTGTCAAATATCTGTTGGGGTAGAGATACTATTTTTGCCATGACTTTTTTTATCAAAGCTTAAATTATTTTAAAAACACATTTTATGAAAAGGCAATATATATATACCTTTCTAATGATACCCTACATGTCTACTTTAATGTACAGGAACATATTTATATCGGCATTTTAATATAAAGAAAGGCTAAATTCTGAAATTGTAAAAAATATCCCTTAGGGCTATAAATAGGTCCCCAAATCACAAATGTGTTCCAAAATTTTTGATGTTAGCATTTTTCATTAATAGAATCCTTTAGATGACCCCAAAAAGTTGGTCCCACAGATAAATGGGGTGCACTGTGGGTCCCAGCCCACATACTATAACAGCCTTTCCTTATTATCTCTATTTAATAAGAATGACATGCAAAATATATATTCTCTTGCCTTCAAAAAATGATTCTTATAACCTGTATTTTCTAAATATGAGAAAAAATTTCATAAGATTATGATAAATTGAACCCTTTATCAGTTTCTTTTCAGGGGGGTCAATATATCATACAGGGGGGTCATTATTTCGCAGCGAAATATTGACCCCGGGTTCATTATATCGCGGGGGTCAAAATATCATATGACACCGGTAAGATAGTTAAATCTCTTATTAAATTCCCCTTCAAGATTTTGAAAGAAAAATTGATTTTAGAAAGAAAAGCCAAAACATGAGATACTCAGTTCATGAAATGTACATTAATTCATCATTCAATGGTCAAGGCAGCCATTTCTCAAAGCATTAATAAGACTCAACTGCAGGTATATCCTTAAGAAATATATTACTGTTTTTCAAAATTAGAGTATGTATCTAAGTCATCTCTCATCAAATGTTGTCATCTCTGACATGATGGTTAACAATTTAGTTTTAGAAACACTAAAAATAACTTTATTGTTTTTTTTTACTCATTTGCTAAAAATATATGAATGACGTTTTAGCCCCTATTGAAATGAAAACTACAAGAATCAAGGTAAACATAATTCTTGTAATGCATCCCAGTGTAGTTATGCAATTATATAAAATTTAAGGTCGTGTGACATCCCCATCCATTCACCTGATAGTGCTGTTGTAATCAGCAGTGTCATGCACAATTTTAACATATTTCTTTTTTAATTCATGAATAAGAGGACATTCTTTACAAATTTACTTGACTGGAAATTCAGTTTTCAAGAAAAGAACAATTGATTTTTGTTTAAATCTTTAAAATAGAAGTCAACAGTGCCAGATGGTGTTGCAACTTCTTAACACTTATTAACACAATGGAAAAGTTCCACTGATATTACAATGCTTAACTATATTACTAACAGGTTTTGTTCTCATGATGTTTGATATGATATATTACTTTTAAAAGTTGAAATTAAAATTATTAAAATAGGACAATAAATACTTAAATAAAAATCACTGATTATAAATCCAATAATGTATAAAACTTATCACTGTGTAAATATTATGAAAATCATCTGCATGAAAAAAAAAATAATGAAACTAATAAAAGTATTTTCTTTAAAAGGTACATATTGAATGTGTCTGTAGACCATGAACAATAAGGCTGTAGCCATCTTTGGCCCCAGAATAACTAATATTATTGACAAATTTCTCAGTGATGACATTAAGATGGTTAACACTACCTTTCAAAACACAACTTTATAGTCTAAATCCTGTCTTTGCTTAAAAAATTACCAATTAATTTTCTGTATGATTAATAATACAACAATTGTCTACAGTTTTTAAAACAAAAGTTAACATCCATAGTAAAGTTAAGATATTTTAAAATTTTGTGCACAACACAAACAAAATGTATAATAATATTATTATTAATAAATGAAAGTACAAGTAACATAAAAAATGCTTTCATTGCCCATTTTAGATCCAGATAAATTCTAAAAAGATCATGCTTTCGAAGCATTTTTTTATTTAAAAGTTAAATTTAAATGAAAAATGTAATAAAGCTACACTTATATAATAAAGGTTCCTCTAAAATTGCACAAAAAGTGTGATTGAGCATCTTGCAACTTTTAATTCCCATTACAGAGGTAACCAAATAAGATCAAACAGTAAATACAAATTTTCCTAAATCTGGTTGGATTTTCAAACATACATTTTATTTTAATTTAGCAACATGATACCCAATCTTTCTCTTTTATTCATAAATGAACCTATATTGTTTATGACTAGACCCTTAGAATGCTGAGCCTATATGGCTCATCTGACATTGGGTGAATCAGAAACAAAGTCTGAATGACCAATAGTGGCCATGATTGTTGTTTAACTTTATAAATGTTCTCACAAAGATGTGAGATTTAGACAAATCAGAACACATAATGATCCTGGCGGCCATGTTGAATTTCTCATTGGTACCAAAAACATAAATCTTGTATTGTACCACCTGCCTAACATTTCTACCAAGTTTGATTGAAATCTGTTTAGCGGTTTCAGAAAAGAAGATGAAAATGTGAAACTCCCATAGGGTCCTATGTTAAACTAAGTTGTGTCATGGTGGCAATTTTAAAAAAACAATAAGGATTCACAAAAAAATTAAGTACAGAACAATTTAACAATCATTTCTGCAAAAAAGCAATTCAAACCACTTTGTGGTTTCTGACAAGAAGATTTTATAAATTTGGACCAATAAAAACACATAATTGGTCCTGGCAGCCATGTTGAATTTCTGATTGGAACCAAAAAAGGACCACCTGCTTAACATTTCTGCCAAGTTTGGTTGAAATCTGTTCAGAAATTTAAGAGAAGAAGATTAAAATGTATAAAGTTAACAGACCATGCTACAACTGCCAACAACTCTTGCAATGTTATGACAAAAGCCTTTTAGGCCAGGTGAGCTGAGCTAAAAATGAGAGACAACTGTAGTACTTGAAACTCTTTAGTCTATTTTAACAAAATATTTTTAATTCATTAAAAATATGATTTCATACAATGGAAAAACTTAGGTAATTTGCAAGCATAGCATGATACAACAGCCACATGTTGACATGTGAAAGGTGAACAAATGAACCATTGGGTAAGTGGACACAGTATTTTGTTGGGCACAATAATGTGCTGGACACAGTTATGTTGTGGACACAGTATTGTGCTGGACACAGTAAAATGCTGAATACAGTAATATGACTTGATAAAAGATCATTTTGACTCAAATTATCCTCAAAACTTATGTCACTTTGTTAATTTTTTTATAAGGAATCATTTGGAGAAAACCCCATCAAAATCAGATGAAAAATAAAATTTTCCATATTATTTGAAATTGAATTTCCAACCCCACTGTGAGCACTTCTAGCTCAAAAACAGTAAGAGATAGAGAAAATCTAAAGACATACTACTGAAAACTCTCATTGAGAGGAATCAAATGAAAAAAACCCATCAAAATCGGATGAAAAATAAAAATTTCTCATCCCTTGCAAAATCACATTTTTTAACCTTATGACCCCTTTTATACAAAAATCAGTAAATGCTACAAAAAATGCTTAGAGTAACTTTTGTTGCATTTTTCATGAGGAATCATTTGGAAAGAGAAAATCGGACAAAAAATAAAATTTTTCCATATTATACACAATTGAATTCCCTCTCCCATCACTCCTGAAAGCTCTAGATCTCATTGAGAGGAATAAAATGCAAAAAACCCCATCAAAATCATATGAAAAATAAAAATTTCTCGTCTCCTGCAAAATCACATTTTTTAAACCCTTTGACCCCTTTTTAACAAAAAAGGGTAAATTTTACAAAAAATGCTTGGGGTAACTTTTGTTGCATTTTTTAAAAGAAATCATTTGCAAAAAAGCCCATTAAAATCGGATGAGAAATTAAAAAGTTTCAAAATTATATTTATATTGTGTTAAAATTTCAAATGGATCCAAATAATAGAACAAAAGTTATAGAACTGAAACCTAACTGTCTATGGATACTGACACCATGCCCATAACATTATACGACCACAAAATTTTGCCAGTCGTATAAAAAAGATTTGATGGGTAACTAGTGCAAAGTTTCGCTGTAAATTCTTCAAAGACTTTAGAAATTATTCTTTTTACACCAAACACAAACATATGTTTTCCACCACAACAATTATCTAAGAAAATGATTTTATAGCAATTTGCTATATCTTTGACAACACTTATAATTACTCACTTGTAAAGAGTATATATAATATACATGTACTTCAATTAACTTATTCTTAAGTATTACATGCAGAAGTTACAGTCTGGGGCCAAATACTGACATTATTTATTTAATGTAATTTTGCTATCTGGTAGATTCAAATAAGGTCTTGCATAACCCAGGGAATAAATGAATAAAATTTTAATCTAAATTTAAACCCTTTTAGGAAAATTACCATTTGCAAATTAATTCATTAGAAAATAACCATCTACTTAATTTTGAAAAACTTATTCTATTTAAAAGATAATAAACTTCTCCCAATAATAAAGTTGCCATCTTATAATTTAATAAATACATTACTTATGTAAAGTAAACAAATATAAAAAAATCTATGTTTATATATGAACATTTTATATCTCATTTTAAAACTTTACAAAAAATGGAATCATGTTTATACAATATTAAAAATGTAAAATATGTGGAGACTGGATAATAAACCTAATTACCTGCAAGGGAAATTACTCATGCCTGTTTGCACAAATATGCAAGTTTCTCTAATCAATCATGATTTAGAAGAACAATGATTAAAAATGTAATACTCAATTATGGTTATGATCAAAATAGAAATACAAAACACAAAAACAAAACAACAGTTTGGAATTACACTTAATTAGGGGTTCTTCTATTGACATAATATTAACTTGATACCCTTTTTTATTTGGTCATTTTTATTTATATTTCATCTCAGTCATCTTAATAACTTTTTTGTTTTATCAAAGCCTGGACTGGAGACCATTCTCTTAAAATTTGATCATGACCAGATGAAATTAATTCTCTGGTCCTCAAGCTGTTTTACTGGTATAAATGTAGTTGGTGGCTTTTTTATTAGGTTGACATGTAAAAGGTGAACAAATGAACCTTTTAATAAGTGTGGACACAGTCTTTTGCTTTACACAATAAAGTGCTGGACATAGTAATATGAAAATCAAAGTTCCAAAATAATAGAAGGATCGGTTGACTAGAACAAAAATTATCATGCAGAAACCAACCTGTCTACAGATGCCAATGCCAATGCTGCTGCTGATGACAGCAAACTGCAATTTTTGCAATTATATAATAAGGGAATCCCACATAAAATAGATGCTTGCAGAGCTGAGAACCATAAAATTAATTCTTTTTAGCCTAATCAGGAAAAGTTCATTATTTAATCTACAAATGTGTCTCAACTTTATAAAGAATTAACCATAAATCTAAAAATGTTCTATGCAATGTTTTGTTTTATAAATGATATGGAAGAAATATGTATCAATGTTGTTCATGCATTTACAGACGTCTGGCCACATAGAAAAAAAAGTGTTTCATTATGCTTTGATTCTCTGCAGCTAAAAATGACCTTCGCGAAAAATATCAGCTTTCGAAAAATGAAGATAGCAAAATATTAAAGCTACAAGATCTAGAGTGAAGCTTAACAGACCTTTTGCACCACCATTACTGGACCATAACCGTATCAAATGATGTTGAATGATAATGCAAATATATAAAATTAACAACGTAATTCTTAAAAAATTGGTGCATAAAAAATTTGTACGGTTTCTTGTAATCTGGTGTCTTGCCTGCTTTAAGTATTGCCAGTATATGAAGTATATATTATTAATGTGTTTATTTCAATTAATGAATCCTACATTGAAGTAACAATATCAGGTTTAAATATTAAAATATAATGTTGAAGTTTTGGGTTTTTTTTTTTAGACTTTTTCTGAAAAGTGTAGTTTTTTAAGAGTGTAATTATGGATTGCTATTAATATAGGGTGCTGCAAACATTGATGTGGCATTAGACTGTAGGTAGACTGGAAAGTTGTATTTGTAAATTTTATACCATAAGGAACTGAAAGGAAATCATTGGTAATTTGAAAGCGGTTCAATCTGCAATAATGAAAATTTTTTTCTGAAAAATGAAAGAAAAAAAAAAATTCTGAAATTTAAGTCTGTATGATATAAATATGCTCAAAGGAAGCTCCTTGGTAAGATTCATAAATAGCCATAAAGATTTAACAAAGCTATTAAATTTCAAAAAACTTTAACCTGAGGGTTGACCAACATTTTGAAAAAAAGCAGAAGTCCAATTATCGGTCAGAATATGTAAAACCTGGAGGACAAATTTTAAATTTTATTCTGAAGAATATCTAATATGTAAAGGATACATAAAGATTTGACAAAGATATTAAATTTTGATGAAATATTTTGAGTCAAAGAAGCTGCTGAGTTTCAATAATATCCATACAGATTTGACAAAAATATGTGAGTTTGAAAAAGTGTGGATATCGCAGACGATGACAAAGAAATTTTGACTGCTATGTCTGGCCTACAGCAACTTTCATTGCAGACCAGACAAAAACCTGAAAAATTGATTAACAGATATATGTGGAGACATTGAAAAAGAAAGTTGCACTGGAATTCCTGAAGTCATACAACTATGGTAGTAGTTTACAATTTAACCATAGTAAAATATACAAAATTTAATGTAAAATGATTGAAGTCAAGAAACAATCATGTTTAGGTAAATATTAAAAGCAGCAAACCAAAGGAAAAAATCTATATGAATACTACTAGTTTAGGTTTAAGGCACTTTTTATACACTGACTCATTGCCATCACTTAGGTGATTGAAAATTAAATTTCACATGATCATTGTAATTAATTAATGGAGCAAAATCATATGTGATTAATGCCATCATTACAATTTTTTGGAAGAAAAGAACAATATTAAAATGGCCAGACTGCACTTTATTTAAATTCAGGAAGTTGGTTTTGGAGTGATGGAAAAATTGATTCATTATATACCATTTTGACAAAAGGTAAATGATAATAACAAGTTTTTACCGGTAAATGAAACATAATTTAAAACGAAATATATGAAAAATCAAATTTTAAAGGTGAAAATGTAATCTTCTGTTAAGCTAGTGCAGTTGCAAAAATATTTCTACAAATCTGTTGGAAAGCCGATAACCTTAAACAAAGACCTAATTAAACATTTCTACTGCATTGTAGTAAAGTCCACATTAGTTCCTTTAAATAATGGAAAAAATAAGCTGGCAAATTTATTTCCTCACACAAAGAAATTATAGTTCTCATGGTTGTACATTCAAACCATCATATGGCCTGAGAACTTAAATAATTTACAGTGCTTTCTTTGTAAAACTAAAACTGAACTACTGGGCAAAGAAACCATATATGCTGAAATAAAAAAAAAATCTAACAGTTAGTATACTCATTTTCTGAGATCATATAAAATTTTCAGAATTTTTTATCAATGCTAACTCAAGATAATGGCCAGGATGTCTCTAATGGGTACAGATTGGTTTCCCTGCTGTCAACCTTAATTTTGCACTGGACCTAATCACCACTTTTACCTATGACTGCCTACTAAAACTATTTAAAATGAGTTGTTAAACCGTCTTTACATTTCAACTGAAAACTTTGCTGGAATACATGCAAAAGTTAAAACAAAATTGGAAAAAATACACTGTTTTTGTAAGGGACCCTAAATTCGTGGACAACGAAAAATGTGTGTATTATGTCCCAGGTCCATTTGTCTGAAACAAGAACTTCTACTGTTTATTCTGTATGACCATTCACTTATTCACTTGCATGAAACTATCATTTAAGTTGTCTAATTTTGGAGTTGTAACTTGCCAAAAAATATTAAAATTTCAATGAAACTCAATTGCTCAGTTTGATATACTGATAATTTTAAAGATATGCTATATAGGATGGTATATCGATCTTATGCTTAATTAGTCATCTCCATCGTACCTTAGAATGGACGATCCAGGTTAACAATTAAGAAATAATAGCTGTCAGGTTATAATGGGGGAAATTATTTAATTAATTTTCTCAAAAGCAAATTAATCTTACACAGAAATAAAAGTGGAATAAGGGACGAATTGTCATCATCTTTGTTGTGACCAAAAATGAACTAATTTGGCTGTAAAATAAACTTGATAGATGACAAAATCCATTATTTAAAGGAACAAAGATGAAGTTTTGGATGTAACAAGCTTCCATTGTGAACTAAACTGTCTATTCCCAAAAAGATATATTCAAAGAGATCCATATTATGTTACAAGACTTTAATGTTCACTAGCAGCCTCAACAAATCCTACTGTGGAATTATATAAACAAATCCTACTTGAAGGTTTATCTTAACAAATCCTAGCATTCAAAACCATGCAAAACACAAAAAATTTATACTAAATGTCTTCTATTGTCATAAGTGAACTATTAGGGAAGTCACCCTTGCTTCAACTTGTAAATAAAAAAGATCATAACACAGAGTTGATGGATATTAAAAAAAAAGACATTATTCGTAATGATGCTCTCTTGTATCAGTCTTACACAATTATATTATGGCAACGAGGATGAGTGATATTTCCTGAACATTTTTCATATTTTAAACACTCCCCAAGAATGTTACAGAATACACAATACAACCCATTCTACGTAATTTGAGCAACCCCTATGAAGCCTGCTGACTGTCCAGTCTACTAAAAAGTCTTATTCTTCTAGCACTGTTTGTTGCACTATTGATTACTTCCATCCATCTGAAAAAAAAGACTGAATTTCAGTCATGTGATGAATATAATAAAACCAATTACATGAAAACATGATTCTGTTTTACATTAAATACTGATAGTGATAAAGGTAATGAAATCAATTTGAAGAAAAAATGCTGTAATTTATCATGTAGGTGTCAAAACACTTATTAACCATGGAAGTTGGAACACATGCAAAAGTAGTACAAAAATTACACAATATTGTCCCATTCAGTACGATATATTTTCAAGAACAGTTGACGAATTTTATTAAATGAAATTTTATTTGAAAGATAGATGTATTGGGATGAATTTGAACACAGGTTTGATCAGATGTAAGAGTGATTTGAAAAATGGCAGCATGTTCCGACAACATGTCGCTAAACAAGGTTTCAAGGAAGCAAAAATGCATTTTTAACAGGGTGTTGCCATTGGAGACAGCGTTTCACTAGAAGGCTTTAAACCTTTCATGATTTTTTGTGAGAATATAGCCAATACATGTACGAATCATTATATATATGGTCTTTGCCAAGTTAAAGTTAAGGTAAAAGGGCTAGAATCTTAAAGAAATGAATAAGTGTTTTTTTCTCCTATGCATTTGTACATGTACTTAGCACTATATTAAGGAAATTTGCATGAAAAATTCCGAAAGAACTTTGCCAGCTGTATTTGTGCTGTGACTGATATCATTATCATCATGTATTAATCATACCCATAAAATGATATTGATAGTGACAACCACATAAATGTAATCTGTATTACAGACCAGAATTTCTCATTCTTTCTTAAATATATGATAAGCAAATTACATGCAGTATGTGGCTTTTTCTGTATCACATCCCATATCAAATCTCAACCAGCTGAAACTTTCAGGTTGATAAGGAATATGAAAGGGAAAGGACCATGTAATACTGTCCATTAAATGGGTACATATAAAACTAGAAACAAATTTGAAACAAAACAAAAAGAAATACATACATGCCAACCCCTTTTTGTTTAAAGTGGTAGGAGGGTCTGGTTCAAAGGGATTGCACCTCTGCAGAAAATGTTAACCAAATCAATGAAAAATGGTGCACTCTGAGAGCATTATGAGCTAACAAAATGCTATTTTAATTCTGTAATTTTATATTTAAAAAAATCTGTTGTTGCTCATGTTTCTGTAAACTAAGACAAATCTTTTCATTTCATGACCAGATTTTTTATTTCAAATAAAAGAGCCAAATTAGCACACCTTAACCATTTCAAAAATAGCCGTGGACAGAAAGCTTTCATTGGTCATGTTTAATTTCATCCTTTATACTAAACCCATGGGTGCAATTATTACAACTCCTTATTATCCTACTGTATGATCATACTTGACAGACATCAATTAGGAGACCAGTTTTAGAGGGACTTCATGTTTGATTTTTTTCTGTCAACAATATACAGATTTTAATGCTTTTAATATTTTTTGTTGCAATTTTATACCAAAGCATCAGAATATTATTTATAATCGGTAGGCAGTAGCAAGGGCTAAAAATTGGTAGTCTACTGCTTAAAAAGTTGGCAGGAATGGAAATAGCACAAAAAGAAAAGAAATGAATCAAAATATAAGGAAACATAAAGAAATGATATGGATTTACAACCAGAGGCTCCCAGGAGCCTGTAATCGCTCATCTGGCTTAGAGTTGCCAAATCAGAGTTAATGTGAACAAAGATTTAACACATTGCTTGATAATTGTCTGCTTGTTTTTCAACATAATAGTAGTCC
>JARWCS010351180.1:0-11063 GCA_034783895.1 Geukensia demissa
GCCGTTGGCCTCGGGCAATAGAACACTTGGGTCATTTCCAGTACCTCAAGCCAAATATTCTGGTCTATTGCCTGCACTCCCATTAAATAACTGTATATTATTATTTGTTGACTAATTTCCGTTGAACAATCAGATCATGACAAATATTGTGCATATAAATCTAAAACAAGCATACACTTATGAACAATGCGGGCCCAACCATCAACCTCTGGGGACTCAGGTGGCACGGAATGTTAAGCAGTTCCTGTCTCTTTAAAAACATTACCGCATTTTCCATTAATGAATTCGGTATTAGACATTTAGTATAAATGAGAAAGTTTTAATCTCTAGGCGGGAAAATTGAACAGCCTGTTTAAGCTTACTCCGCATTTTCTTAGGAAAATATCAATCTCCGTCTTGGAAACGAATACTCCATACCGGCCGGCAAGGTGGTGGTGTCGGCCAGTTCTTCAGTGTGTCCACACATAAAAGTTATGCAGCGATGACTTCAACCTAGGAGTAACATATCCCTCTTTGAGGAGTTTCTGTGTTAACGTCTATGCTCTGTCGAGAAAAGCACTGTATTAGACACGGACCCTTGAAAAATATTTGAGCTGTACACGCCATACACCGGAGCAGCTTCAATGATACTGCTAATGAACATGAAATTGACTATTGACTCATCAAGTTTGTCATATAGTTTCGTATGAAGCCTTTTTCTATTGTTTAAATACAAAATCAATGTTGAATTTATATGGAAACTTTTGGTAGCTTTGTGTTCATTTCAAAGAGTCACCTCTCATCAGTAGCATTGAAACAAAACGTAGGAAGTCAACGATTCAAACAGCAAAAGAAGCCCTTAAATCCAAACAAATCGTAATGGGAAGCCAAATCCGATGGCAGGGATAACTACTGAGTGCAATACTTTTCGAAGTCCGTATTTTCAGTACTTAGAATTTTAGCAAATGCAGCAAATTCCTGTAAAACATTCTTAATAAATAAGTCTAATTCATGGTGAAGTGCAAGGTATGAATCAAGAGTGTCTGTTATATCTTTAATTTCAAGATTGACCGTGACTATAATCATGAATAACATGTTTAAAATTTACGAAGAGTCCTATATTATTTGATTTAAAATATATCTCATTTGTTTTGATCGTTGTCAATAATGTTTATACGATTATCTTATATATATTAAATGATACAACATTGAAGCAATACATGATTCTTATGATTATTACAAATCTTAAAAAAAGTGTTAAGTAAAAAAAGAAACAAATTACAAGGCACAACATTATATTAGTTTTTTGTTTAAGCACTGCAGAAAGATGTGAAAGCGTTAACCAATGTTACCAAATCCTGATATTACATTTAAACATCCGAGGAGAATTGATGTTTTAGTCCGGCCAATCTAGCAGAAATTTGACCTGAACCTCAAACTAATTGCAACAGAAGAAATACATTTTTGTTTACAGAATAGTAGAAAGATTTACCAGAAAAAAATCCCCAATAAAATGATGCAGGTAAAACGGGTAAGGGCTCATTTATGCTTCCAAAGCGAACGTCGCGAAACGTCGCGCGAAAATCGCTGGGTGTTAATACTTGTCGTAGTTTGTTAAAACTTTTAATTTCTGCAAAAATCGCGCGACATCGTGCGGTAGTCGCGCGATGTTCGGGCGACATTCGCCAGATGTCGCACGACGATCGCGGGACAAAGTATAAATGAGCCCATAGAGCCAAAAGAACTTTCCTATTAAACTTTGCATTAAAAAGGGAAATAACTCTGTATAAACTGTAGACAAATTATTAAAATTTATTATAAAATCTTAATTACATTTTTTTTCTGTTGAAAAAACTGTGGGCAGAGTTGATGTGTTTGTGTTTATTAGGAAAATTACAACAATTGTAGTAAAGTTCTGATATCTTTTCTCAAGGTACAGACTGCATTTAGTAATTATTTAAGATACCGTTTATCCATTTTGCCCCGATGTCGCTTTAAATAAATTCCATTTTTAGTGAAAATAATTAAGATTGTTTTAACCTTTTGGGGTAAAAAAGTTATTTAAGTAGATTATGGTACTAAATAATTAGCATATATAAACATGATTAATTTTTCAAATTAATGTTTTGAAAGTTACACATGCTTAAAAAATAATATTTTCTCAAACCATACCAATAATATACAACCCAAAAATGACAAAAACGGAGGAACGGTCACTGCCTTATGATTCCAAGCCGCGCATAAATAATGAAAAATGTCGCAAACATGCCGAAAAGCAACAATCTATTTCTCTTTTTAAATCTAAATATAAAATTGTGTTGTTTTACAAGCACTTGTTTGGATTGATCCTTCATCAGCTCCGCCAGGTGGCCACAATAGTCAAGTCCAACATGTCCAAAGTTGATACCGATTTGTACAGAAATCAAAGAAACAGTCATTTATAAATAAAGCATTTTTATTGGTGGTGTTGGCCATATTTGACAGATTTTCATATTCATCTGATCAATATGGCATAATCAACAACAGTTGTGTTGATTGTTCCGTGTTTTAGTGCCATGAAAAACTTAAACATTGATTATTATTTCTATTTCCACCTAGAATTGTGCCGATGATATAACACCTACGACTGGAAACTCCAGCATACCAAGTTAAATGGAAGTTGAGTTCAAAAACAACTGTACCAAACAGGTAGGACTATTGTTCATGAAATTAAACAGGTCAACAATATCAACTTTTATGGACATGAATATACAATGTATAATATATTAATTTGGAAACCTGCTCGTTGTTAGTTGAGATAACATCACACTTTAACCGCCAGGTAAGTCATGACCAATCCAATCTATGAGGCACAAAGAAAAATATTTATCCATTCTTTTACTGAATCTACTGTTACAATCTCATTCATTTTTAACTTCGGAATCAAAGTTAGGAAAAATTAACTTTAACCGCATATAGATTATGCTTCTTTCACTTAAACTTGACCATTGATATATATTTGCGGTGTATATTGTTTCATTATAACAGAATACATCACTATTCAGGATCAGGAGAATGGGGAATTTAAAAGCAAATCAAATTGGCTAACCAAAAAGAAAAAAATGCTCGGATTTGAGCCATTGTCAATGTATGATTGCATGTAAAATATCTGCAAAAATATGGTTTGCCTGAATAAGATAATGATTTTTATCGTTATTGTTAATCATATGTATATTAATTGCATTCAAAATGAAGATTTAAGTTCATATTTAGTATATAACAAGTACATCCAATGGATGACCCTTTAGGAGGGGTTCTACCCCGGGTTAGTCGAGTATTTTTACATCCAGCAGTCAACATTTCATTCATATTCAGGACAGGAACGAGTAAACCAATAATAGATCAATATGTCGAATGTGAGTAGGGGATCGGTAAAAGAGGGACTTTTAGATTGCCACCGGAAAAAAATTCCGGGTTGTAAAGGGCGTCATCTGACCACTCAAATTTAGCTGTTGCAAGGGGTCCTTAACCTGCTTAGAACGCTACATTTTCTAAAAAAAAGGCGTCTTTAACGTCTCTTTCCGGAAAGACTGTGAATTTATAGATCTAATACAAACAGTGTCGCTCTTTTCTAGGACTTGTGCCTCCAAAACGTGTGCCAATAATATGAAATGTTAAAGTCTCCAGAGAAATCTTTAAATTCATATTTCTTCGAAAGAAACGATTTCTGACATTGTGTTCGTCGTCCTCCTAATTGTCAGTCAAATACCTGAAAACCTTATTGTAAACAATTTTGAGCTTCATTTTTATTGTTCATCAATATGTACAAAATAAAAATTACAAAATTGAATGCTAAATAAATATGAAGAATTTTAGTATGCTATATGTTCATTTCAAGGAGTAGCCTCTCATCAGTAGCATTAGAACCAAAACAAAGAAAGTCAAAGAACCAAACATGAAAAATAAGCAATTATTTTCAAACGAATGGAAATGGGAACTACTTAGTGCTACTAAGTGATATACTTTTCGAAGTCTTTCCACATTTTTAGTGCTTAGGAATTTTTAACAAGTGCAAATTTCTGTGAAACATTGTTTGATAAATTTCATATCAGACAAGTCTGGGCTAGTGAATAATTTCGGGAACATGATCCACCAGCAGAGGTATCGACCCAGTAGTTTCAAAATACAAAATTTCCAGTGTTAAATAAATAAGGAGAATTGTAGTATGCAATATGTACATTTCAATTAGAAGCCTCTCATCAGTACCATTAGAACCAAAACATATGAAGTCCAAGATCCAAACAAAGGAAAAAAGCACTCAAAATTGACTTTTTAAAAAAAATAAGTTTTGTAACATAATATGCCGGATGGCGAATAGCTAAATGGTCAATATGAATTGATTTTTGTGTTTTCAGATATTCTCCAATGCTACTATTGTACTCGACAATCATATGTGTTTTGAAATTCCAATTGAAATAGATGTGTCGATTCCTCCACTTCTTCATACAGAATTTACAACAGCAACAGTCTACCTGATACTTTTATCGGTTACACTTGTGACAGGCATTTTTGGAAACATCATGATACTGGTCATTACTAACTCTGCGAATGGACAGAATAAAGTTGCAAAGGAGTTTATGATAAATCTTGCTCTCGCTGACCTTTGTGTTGCTGGCATTGCAGAACCAATGTGCTTCATAGGCAAGTTTATAGAAAGGTTTCTCATGATCATTTCTTCGGCATTGGAAAGAACTAATGAAAATGCGTCCATTGTTACGGCGAAATTTATTTGTCCTCAACCTCCCCGATACCTTGGTTGTGTCGAATAGGTATTGTACTCACCTGGAGCACGCAAGGTCATTGGTTCGATTTCCGGCCAATTCAATAAAAAAACATTGAAATTGGTGTTTGGTGCTTCTCCGCTTAGCACGCCACGTTTATGTGGAAGACCAAAGACTTGTCGGTCTAAGGCAAGAAAATATTGTGCCTAGGTAACGTGGCCTGCTTTCCTGTGGAATGTTTTCGTGAGGAAGTACGACAAACCTCTGGCTAAGTACGTAGATCTAGTACCAAGCAGTGATCATTTTTAATCACTCTTGTATATGCTCTTATCCTAGTAAAAACCGTTCAAATTCTCCCTCGTGCAAGTTGGTTTAAATCTGCTTAAAGCTTTTGCTGAATTTGAATTTGCAATATGTATATTCCAAGTAGTAACCTTTCATCAGTAGCACCAAACCAAAAATGTAAGAAAGCTCAAATCCAAAAACTGTAAAAGCGAGTACTCAACAAACCCAGGAAATACGAAATAAAACATTATCAAATGAAGAAATCGTATCTAAAAACCGAAATAGTCAGATATCCAGCGAGAAATTTTAAATAAGGAATCGGTTGCTTCTTTTCGGCATTTAATCTCATCAATTAATTTTAAAATTTTATCTTCCTTTAAGTTAGTGGTTTGATAATTAATGTAGTTCATGATAAACAAAATCTCATACTACATGCGTATCATGTTTATAACGTCCACGGTGACAAACCGATATAAAATATACAAAAAGAAAATAATAGATATATTTTCTATATGTATACGTTTTATTGTAGCCTGGTTATTTTTTGATAGACCAAAGAATAAACCAATATTTAGCTCACCTAGCCTTAAAGGCCATGTGAGCTTTTCTCATCACCTGGCGTCCGTCGACCGTCAACAATTCACATTTTAATCTACTTCTCTTAAACCACCTAACCAATCTGAACCAAACCTTGGTGATCCTTGGATCGTTCCCTTTCAGAATTATATCCGAGGTGCCGACCGGCTAACCAATATGGCTGCCGTTACTAAATATAGAAAAAGGGGTGGTTTCTAAAACAAAACTGTGGAGTCAATTTATGTCAAACTTTGGTAAAATAGTCCATAGGTGATCGTCTTTCAGAAATATATCAGATGACCCCACTCATCAACCAAGATGGCCGCCCTAACCGAACTTAGTTTAACATAGGACCCTGTTGGAAATTCATTAAAACATCTTCTCGTCTAGAACTACCTGTTGGAATTTAATTTAATTAATTGGAACAAAACTTTGGTGGAATGGTCACTAGATGAGTCCCTTTCAGAATTGTATCCTATGACCCCACACTCCAGCCGAAATGCCCGCCATCACTGAAGTTAGTTAAACATAGGATCCTATGGGAAATTGCTTAAAAATCATCTCTGGGATTACTTGCATGATTGGAATCACATTTTGCTGGAATCGTCCTAAGACTGGTCCATTCAAAATTATATCCTCGGACTCCACCCGCCAAACAAGATGGCCGCCTAAGCCGAAATTAGTTTAACATTGAACCCAATTGGAAATTCATGAAAAATTTTCGTCTGGAACTAATTTGGAACCAAACTTTGGTGGAATGGTCCTTAGGTGGGTTCTTTCAGAATTATATTTGCAGAACTAAATTTAACATGGGACCCTATGGGAAATTCATTTTAACCTCTTTCCATCTAGAACTACTTGCTCAGTTGAAACCAAACTTTGGTGGAAATGTACGTAGTTGGGCCCCTTTCAGAATTATTTCCGGTGAGCCCAGCCGCCAACCAAGCTGGCTGCTTCAGCTGAACCTAGTTTAACATAAAACCCTATGGGGAATTCATTTAAAAATCTTCTAATTTAGAACTACTTACTCAATTCAAACCAAACTTTGGTGGAGTGGTCCTTAGGAAGATTGGAATCAAACTTTGCTGGAATCGTCCATGGGTCCATTCAGAATTATATCGGATGACCCCACCCACCAACCAAGATGGCCGCCTCAGCTGAGCTTATTTTAACATAGGAAACTATGGGAAATTATTGAACATATCTTCTCGTCTGGAAATACTTGCTTAATTGGAACCAAACTTTGGCGGAATGGTCCTTAGATTGATCCCTTTCAGAATTACATGTATATCCAATGACCCCATCTGCCAACCAAGATGGCCGCCTCAGCCGAAATTAGTTGAACACAAGACCCAACAGGAAATTTATTAAAAAATCTACTCGTTTGGAACTTCTTAGAACCCAACTTGAGCGGAATGGGTCTTGGGTCGGTCCCTTTCAGAATTTTATCCAATGACCACATCGAACTTAGCTTTACAAAGACCCTATGGGAAATTCATTAAAAATCCTCTCGTGCGAAACTTTTAGCTTAATTGTAACCAAACCTTGGTGGAATGGTCATTATATGGGTCTCTTTTGTATTGTATCCACCAAGATGGATGCCATCATATAATATAACTCATTAATTTAGAATCTTTTGTCTGTTACAGTTTGCTTTATTGGAACCAACGTTAAATCTAATGGTTTCGATGTCAACTTTGTCTTGGCAACTGTATATCAGGTGAGCGATTACACGCTCTTAGGGGCCTCTGGTTTATATTGAAATTTTGTTTTTTAAATGCTTTTAACAGTTTAATGTTAATATATGTTCATGAATCTCATACGTCATAAGAATAATTTACAAGAAATTGCAGATACTTCTGAATTATAAAAACTTTTTTTAATCATATTCATCTATTTCAGGTGTAGTGAAAGGAGAAGCTTTCTTTTCGGACAAAATTTGGTTATGCGAGCTGGTGGCAGGAATGTGCTTGACGTCGTGTTTTTGTTCTTTTATGAGTCTGACATTGGTCTCTACAACTCGCTACGCATATTTGTGTCACAAATCGGTGTACCAAAATTTTTTCGGGCGCAAAACGCGTATTGGAATTTGTATTTCTAGTTGGACGTGTGCCGCTATTTTAGATATAGGAAATTTCGTCGACTGGGGAGACCACATTTTTGACAAGAAAAACCACCAATGTATTTGGGACAGAACGAAAATGTCATACCTTTTGGTTGCCCTTTCGTTAATAGCAATTCCTTTAGTAGTGATGGTTATTTGTTTTATCTTGACATTTCGACACATCTGGAAAACTAAGAAAAATCTTCATAACTTTAATAAAGCTCACTCCAAAAGAACCGAAACGGCTATGACAGAAACATTAAGAGCATCAACAACAATCACAATCATGTTTATTGCATGTATGATATGTTGGATACCATATGTAGTTGTTATCTTCATGGATATTGACGATAAATTACCATTCACTGTACACCTGTTCGTTACTTTAGTTGCTCATATGCATTCAAGTTGCAACTTTTTCATCCAGTTGATAACAAACAGAAGATTTAGGTCAGTTCTTACCAAACTTTGGTGCTGCAAGACCGATACTTATATGCTTGCAAATACTCCAGAGAGTTCTGTTTCTGTTGGAAGAACAAGAAGTTACACATATTAAGAGGGCTGATAGTAAGGATAGATAATATCCTAGAAAAATATTTGTTAAAAATTTTCCTAATCACGTTTGAATTACAAGTTCTTTATTACAGATACAGTTCAATGGGTTTAAACATTACATACATTATTTAGGCTTCGTTGCAATGGCAACTTATTAGGATTGGGCTATTGGATAAAACAATTAAATAGAACTGAAAAAATGGAGATCTGTCATTTCGAGGTTTTCTGAAATTTGAAGAAAATAGTGACAAAATTTTTGTCTTCCTTAAAATAAGAATATAATTATAATAGGAATTGAACAATTGAAACAAATGCTATTTTTATTCAGGTTGTTATTCTTAAAATAATTATTAAATAAATGATAACCATAGATACAATCAATATTTATATTTTTATAGTTTTAATGAAATAAAACAATAACCTACCAGTTTATTGTCATGTATCATCTAAGTTGTGTGAACCGTAAGTTCCTTATAGAAAAGGGAATATTTTTGTGTGTTGACGAGTTGAAAGATTATGTGATTTGTGAAATACAAACACATAAGCTAGTAAATTTCCTTGCCTTATTGAATGTAACTCTTTAATACAAAATGAGGACAAACTTATACCTAGGCAGTTGAGAGTATCCGAATTTTGTCAAATTTCATTATTAATTAAAAAATGATCACAATAGGGAAAAAGAAAAAAAATTGCAGCATATTACAAATGTCCAGAAATAGTAGAAAAAAACTCACATTTAAGAAATTTGCACTAGAACGCAAAATCCAGCGGCGAAGACATCTGGCAATTAAAGTGAAAGTAATGAAACTCCGTAATTTATGTTGAACAAATCCATGTACAACAAGTCTGACAAATTGGCTGAATACCTTCGAAGACCTCCCTTAGCAGTGACATTGACCCAGAAAAAAGATAAAGGTGTGAAGAGAATAGATTTGAAAAAATACTAAAGACGTATAAATAAGCATTAATTAATTTGTAAATTTTAAAGGCTATCGCTCTACGACGACATTTTGACTAATAATTGATCCAACACAGGTTATGTCCCATGTTCATAGTGCATTCTAAGTAAAAACTATCTTGGCTATAACACTCATTCGAGAAGAAAACTAATGTTCTGATAATAAATGTTAAAACGAAATGCCAAAAATTTACTATTATGCAAAATTCAGTTCTAGTATGTATAACCGGATTTAAATGTTACATGGAATCGTCCATGTATTTATAGAGGAAAAGTAAAACATCATGTGGACTTAAAAGCAATACAAGGCAACGAAATTAACAACCGAGACCGATGTTTATAATATAAACTTACCACATCAATGGGATCAGACACACTTTTATCTAATTTTTAAAAAGATTTGTTACACATTTTTGACAAAATATATTGCAAAGTTTCAAATCAATTATACTACTAAATTGATATCGTCAAATCAATTGGGTCACAGGCATCTAAACATGCTTTTCTGAAGAAGTGACCTAGGATTTTTGTATCTACCAAAGAATTACTCAATTAGACCCCATCTACTCTTAGACAGCAAAAACCTTAATGCCTTAACATAGCAATGATGAATTAAATCGAAATAGTGTAAGCAAATTTCAGACACTGATTTCCGATATGTTGAATTTTATAACGCATCATGTACAAGAACATTTTTCGTCGCCAATTATCAGCAAACATGGTGTTTTTACTTAGTTGCAAAACCAGTTTACTCTTACATTCTTCATTGACCCATACCTGTCACTTTCCCTTATGTCGCAGTTGATTCTATACTTTCGTGCCCTTCCAAGTCTCAGGATTTATGTTCTAAAGAGGGCATTGCTGATGTCGCATGAATAACAAAAACAAGGATACATCCAATCAATGTTGAAAACGCACCCCAATAAATTTTATGGTAGCCATAATGAATTGGTTGATCTATATAGTATCAGTGTATCTGAGCTGTAACCGGTAATCCAACAATACGTTGACCACTTCTCGGCTTGATTTTAACCCGTATAACGGTTAAAGGATTCCACGACTGGTTCTGCGCGCAAGACACGGGATACTTACCCTTTGGGACCACTTGATCCCACTCCTGTTTTGTTAGGAGTTATGGATTCCAAGCTCTATTCTCCTATTGTTTTCCTCTTATCTTTGAGTTTGTTTCAAATTTGTTTTGTCTCTTTGGACTTTTCACTTTTTATATCTCACATGGGTACAGTTATTCTAGACTGTACTTAACAGTTTATTCTCAAGGTAGTCAGTGGCGTGAACAAGGAATTCTCTGCTACATTGGTAGAATTATTTTCACAAAGATATGCATGGACAACTAATCATGAAGTAGAAAATAAACTGGCATGAAATTGAAATACGAATAGTGAGGTTATAAAACAAATTGCTGGAAACCAGGAATGGATTGAAAAGGAGTTCTTCTAATTGATGCGTTTAACATATTTTCGAAACTGTGTATCTGTATATCTGGATCCGACAGGAGTAACCAAGTGCACGTAAACATGCTTTAAATTTGGCAAATTAGCAGAAATTTAAATTTAACACTTAATATATTGTCATTTGTCTTGGAGAGCTGTTAAAGTATGTCCCCAGGCGATTAAATATATCCCCGATGCTTTATGGCGGTAGTTAACCTGTTTGGGGTGAAATAGCGGAGACAAATTTAACAAGATTTATTTCAACATGCATCATATGTCGCCGACGTAAGATATTTTATTGGGACAAATGTTTTTTTTTTATATACTAGTCAAAAAAAGAAACGTTACACTGATTTCATGTTGAATAATTTATCAGATAACACACTTATTTGATC
>JARWCS010351191.1:0-11062 GCA_034783895.1 Geukensia demissa
CAGCTTTAGTTTTCAGTGTAGTGTTGTGTGTTCTATGTTTGTCTTTCATTTCATTTTGTTGGCCATGGTCTTGTCTGATTTCCGACTTAACGATTTCTGTCTGCCCCTTTGGTATCTTCGAATTCCTTTTAAGTATGGAAATAGGAGATGTAGCATGATTGTCCATGAGACAGCCACCCACCAAGTGCCAGTAGAATTTAAACTTCTACAGGTCCCATTGTGGCCTTCAACAATGAACCAGAGTGTATATTTCAGTTAACGATTCGTCCATTGGCTGAGTTGTAATGAGAAAACTATCCTATCTGTTTCCATGATTCTCCGAAATTTGAAGACCGAGGAACGAAACATTTATTGGCTTGATCTGTCTCGATGCTTCTTGCTGCTACTTCGTTCTGTGTTCTCCTGTTCTTAGAAGAAATAAAGTCTCATTATATTAGCTCAAAGATCATAGTTCAAAATTTCATGTTTTGATGTATCGTCAAGAGGCGAAACAACAATATAATATGTAGCAATTGTCTTTTTATTAATAAACAGAAATGCAAATAATACATATTAATAAACAGATAACAGTCATTTTGGCAACAATTAAGAGTTGATCTATCATTAAGCCTAAACAGGTTAACAAAAATTCTTTGGGCACTCCGTGCTCTGTAAAGACAACGTTTTCGTTTCACAGATTTTTGCACAAGATATATCCTGGGAAGTTTGGATACGTTCTACGGGGAATATAACGTTGCTATACAATAAAAAATACAAATTGTTAGGAACGTTTTTAAGATGTGGATCGTGTCTTTCTTACATATTTTCTATATTCGTTTCTTTAAATATTAATAAATTTTTCTTTTTGGTGATATTTTTGGTATGTTTTTTTATGTTTTTCTTTCGGTTTTGGTCCCTACCTGTTCTGATGAAGTTTAAGACAGAAGTCATCTTCGATTAAGTATAAAATTAGTAATGCGTATAATATTATAAACAGACGTATAATTGATAGCTTCAAAACTGGCTCATCTACATGTGTTTTATATTTTTTTTATAGATTATTCCGTTTGTTTATAAATGACTCAGTTTTAATGTCCATTTCAGTTCCTAAAATAATGGATTTTGCGACCTAGCAACTTTATTTTCGAACTAAAATTGTTCAATTTTGGTCATGATCAGTATAATAATGAAACGTCCCTTATTCCGCTTTCGTTTATGTAAAAGATTAATTTGCTTTTTAGTAAATTAATTTTTATAATTTTGTCCATTATAACTCAATGGGAAATATTTCTTATCGTTAACCTGGACAGATCCATTCTTAGGTAGGATCAAGATACCTAACCAAGCAAATAAAGCATAAAATCCATTAGCACTTCAGTAGTTAGTTGACCATCCTAATGTACACATCTTTAAAATGTCAGCATTTCACACTGGATATCGAAATATTTATTGCAGTCGACTTTTTAATGGTTAAGCAAACCATTCTTCGTAAAAATATTTTCGCAAATTTCAAACCAAAAATCAGGCAATTCTTAGTATAGATGCATTCGAGTAGACCGCATTTACCAGTGCGCTTTATAACCTGTATTTATTTACTATCCTAAAAATTGTTAAACCCACAATTTAATTTTTTCGACGTTACTTTAAAAATCACGTTTTTATGGTGAGAGGCGAAGAAACGGCCGGACATAATTAACTTTTGACGTCTAGTTACGGACGTATGGTAATTAAGAATGTACAACCAAATGTTCTATTGTTACTTTATGCAAGTAAACTCGCTAGCTTCATTTTTCCTTTATTTAAAGGAACTGAAATGGACTTTAATTGAGTGTAACATGTATATTTGTAGAACTTTATTGACTATTTAAAGAGCCATTTAAATCGTTACGCGGACCACTGGACGAATAGCAATAGTATTGTCAATTTAATACGTTCATGGACTCACAGATGTGTTATCCCGTAACAATCTTTAATAAAAAATCATAATATCATTATTTTAATTTCAGAATAGAACAGTTCCGTATTAATTAGGGATTATCTAATCTCTGTTTTCTGTAACATGTTTTGGTGTTATTGTTACTCATTTCTTGACCATGATGACGTTCTCTGTAGTTTGACTACTCCTTTCTTGACCATGATGACCTTCCCTATAGTTTGACTACTCCTTTCTTGACCATGATGACCTTCTCCGTAGTTTGACTACTCCTTTCTTGACCATAATGACCTTCTGCAGTTTGACTACCCCTTTCTTGACCATGATGACCTTCTCTGTAGTTTGACTACTCCTTTCTTGACTATGATGATATTCTCAGTAATTTGACTACTCCTTTCTTGACCATGATGACCTTCTCTGTAGTTTCACTACTCCTTTCTTGATCATGATGACCTTCTCTGTAGTTTGACTACTCCTTTCTTGACCATGATGACCTTCTCTATAGTTTGACTACTCCTTTCTTGACCATGATGATCTTCTCTGTAGTTTGACTACTCCTTTCTTAACCATAATGATCTTCTGTAATTTGACTACTCATTTTTTCGACCATGATGACCTCTATAGATTGACTACTCCTTTCTTGACCATGATGACCTTCTCTATAGTTTGACTACTCCTTCCTTGACCATGATGGCCTTCTCTATAGTTTGACTACTCCTTTCTTGACCATAATGACCTTCTCTATAGTTTGACTACTCCTTTCTTGACCATGATGACCTTCTCTATAGTTTGACTACTTCTTTCTTGACCATGATGACCTTCTCTGTAGTTTGACTACTCCTTTCTTGACCATGATGACCTTCTTTATAGTTTGACTACTCCTTTCTTGACCATGATGACCTTCTCTATAGTTTGACTACTCCTTTCTGGACCATAATGACCTTCTGCAGTTTGATTACTCCTTTCTTGACCGTAATGGTCTTTTGTAGTTTGACTACTCCTTTTTTGACCATGATGACCTTCTCTGTAATTTGACTACTCCTTTCTTGACCATAATGGTCTTCTGTAGTTTGATAACTCCTTTTTTAAGAAGATGACCTTCTCAGTAGTTTGACTCTATTTCTTTCTTGACCATAATGGCCTTCAGTAGTTTAATTACTCCTTTCTTGACCATGATGACCTTCTGTGTAATTTAACTACTCCTTTCTTGACCATGATGACCTTCTCTATAGTTTGACTACTCCTTTCTTGACCATGATGACCTTCTGTAGTTTGACTACTCCTTTCTTGACCATGGTGACCTTCTTTGTAGTTTGACTACTCCTTTTTTGACCATAATGGCCTTCTGTAGTTTGACTACTTCTTTCTTGACCATAATGACCTTCTGTAGTTTGACTACTCCTTTCTTGACCATGATGACCTTTTCTGTAATTTGACTACTAGTCTGCAGCTTTACCGCATGGAATACCTATTTGTTATAATCAACACGCATTATCAAATAATAAAAAATGCATACGTCTTGTTATTGTAGCTTGTTTCTCTATTACATTTAGAAGAATCCTATTTAAAAGTAAATAGGCAATTAAAATTCTGTAGTGATTTTCCTCTTCATAAAAATTCCATTTGAAATTATTGAAACCAAATCTTACGTCCTTTTAATATGATTTGTGTTATTTCCTGTGAAATTGGTTTCTATGTTAAGTATACAAACAAATTTCAGGGATATTTGAATTAAATAGTGATCATTAGTAAAAATTAATACATACCTCCTACTTGGTATGAATTTTTAATGTATGAATTACTGTAGAAAACGAAGGTTCAATAAATAATTAGATTTTAAGATATTTTATTTCCATTTAAGTATTTTGTTAATTAGCTAATATAGTAAACGTTATTCAACAGAAAATCATTACAATTGCAATATCGATATTAAAATAAAGAATAGAAATCTTATTTATATTTGGGTGCACCACATCGAACATAAGCCTGAAATATAAGTTGGAGGTGACAAATAAATACTACAAGTTATATGAATAGTGTCTAATCTAATTACACGGTAAATTGTTCCTATAACTGCAATCTTCCTACTCTCGTATATACTATTCCGTTTCTATAACGGCAGTGACTAATATCGATTGTGACTATACACCGGCTTTGTCTACTGAGTTACACGACGGGTGCCACTAGTGGAGCAGGACCAGAGTTGCTTAGCCTTCCACAGCACCTGTACTCACCCTGGTTTTGTAGGATTCGTGTTAATCCAGCTTTAGTTTTCAGTGTAGTGTTGTGTGTTCTATATTTGTCTTTTGTTTCATTTTGTTGGCTATGGTCTTGTCTTTCTTCCGACTTAACGATTTCTGTCTGCCCCTTTGTTATCTTCGAATTCCTTATATTTACCTTGTGTTTTCAATTAAACAGGTTTGGTACGGCACCTAAAAAGTGAACACCAAACTCTGTATGAATAGGCTTATATTTCTTCAAGTCAACACATTAGGTGTATCTCAAATTAATCTCGGGGAAATACAAGACAAATCTAATTTAAAAAAAAGTTACTCAGCCGACCATACTTTGCCACACAAGTGGAACTTAAAATAATATATATCAGTAAAATAAAACCATTAGATAACTACACAAGTCATTTTAGACTTTATGGAATGTAATGACTGTTTATCCATACTACAGGCTCTTGCCACCAAGGTCTTTTGATTATTTAAAAGCAGTAAAAATGATTTACATCTACAATCAATGTATTTATATATATACCATAAACCTATAATTTATTTTTTACAAATTAGGGTTAAAGTTTTATTATATTTAAATGACATTAGTGCTGACATATTGGAGATTTCCAAGGATTTCATGATTTTAATGATAACATCGAATTATTTTTCGTGCGGGGTTATTAAAATTTATTTATAATTTTGTTATACTTGTTAAAACTGCGATAACACATGTCACGTTTAGAAAGCCGTTATATGAAAAAAGCAATATACTATAATGTTTTTATTTAAAGTCAAGTATGGTAATCACCGTCGGGCAGTTTATCATTGTTCTGAAAAACTGTTTTTTTTCTAAATGACAAATATTTTTAATTATTTTTCTAAATATATGAAAATGAATGTATTTTTTTTTATTTACCAATGACCTACATTGTTTTCTATGTAATGTGAGACACAAGAAATACTGCAAAAAGTCAACAATCAGCATGTCGTCTTCGTTTTGGAAACTACAGCGGTGTTATAGGGAACGATTATTTAACTCTCAGTTGGTTATTGTTTTTCACGAAAAAATATTCTAATGCCCAACTTTATGAAAACAAACTTTCTGGACAGGCAGAAAACAAAAAGTATTCTGAAGCCAGTTTCATCCAATATTGCGTAATTTTAAATTAAAAAAAAAATTACGACTTATCGCTTCGTAAAATTAAACAAAATTTCTGTCAGAAAAAAACCATAACCCCCGAACTTAAAGTTAAATGTTCGTTCCCTTTCGAGTCTATTCTTTGTTGACATGTTTACAAATGTTAAAGCTGCTTTTTACAATTTGCAGATATGGTGATTAAATTTTTCCAAAAAAAAAGAAAAGAAAAAAAAAAACAAACCTTTTATTTGTGTTCGCTCATTTGGTTGTATTGTTTTTTATATGTAATATTCACCGCTGGGTTGAATTGATCTGGAATGAAAATTTAATTCTTCGCCCATGTAGATATATTGCACAGTCATTGTACACGATCTCGTAGGTGCATCATGTAACTTTGGAATGTGTGGAGGGACTGTCAGACACAGATTTACAACACAATAATATGATCATGACGATTACCATTTAAATATAAATCATGATAACTAAGGCAAGAACAATAACATCACATGAGCCAAATTAAGTATACAATATTATTTTATATTTAGACATATGCCAAGTGCACTTTAGTATTACACAATTAAATGTATTTAACCAATATTTTTTAATCCTATGAACGATTTTAAATTTACACATAATATTTAGTTGCTATATTTATGTTTTGTAAATTACTGGTACAGACAGTCATTATTTCAAAATGTAGTAATAAAGTTTCTCGCACAATTTCCAGAATTTTCAAAAAAGAAAAAAGACTTATTCAAACGCTTTACAAAAAATCCTTCTTACAACAATTAGCACAAACGTTGTGGCTTATCTTGAAATAGATTGAATTCTCAAATAGTTCAGAATTCATTTAAAGATCAGATTGGCCACCTGATCTCACATAGAAATGAATTGTCGATTCCTCGCAAAATCGACAAACGTCTGTAGGAACCTGAATATTTATTGAGCCAGACTCTTAAAGAAAAAAAAAAATGATGCCCATTTGACACAAGTTTAATTTTGATTTGATAAGTAGTCTCCCCTCCGGCAAGCAGACAGTGCAATTTCCTGATGGGAATATATGTATTCCATTTAATGAAGTATTGAAACCGATAAGATCAATGTTATCTTCAAATGTAATGAAAAGAACTAATACAGGTAAGAACTAATCATTAAATCTTAAGATAATAATTCAGGAAATGAAATTGGAAATGAGTTATAACGGATAATACAATAATATACACCGTGAACGAAAGAAAACAATAGGTGATACCATTCCTTGTATAGTTCATAGTAAAGATCGTGTCAAGCTGAACAATCTACCATGATAGGAAAACAATTAAAGGGTAATTACAATACCTACCAAGCAATTTAATTTCTGTGAAATATCCGTTATAATCTGTCGGTATAGCACTTGTTAACTTTCGATTTGGTTTTAATAAATAATTAAAGTTCTTCAAGAAGAAAAAAATGAAACAGGGTCGACAATATTCTTATTGTCCATACACATTGCACATTTAAGTTCATTTTACCCAACTGTAATATTTTAAAATGCAGATAAATATGACGACGTTTGGTAACTTCAATGACTATTAGAATCATGTTTGGAAATATAACTTTAAATCAGGCCCAATTTCTTATGGTAGTCTAGAATTTGGATTGTTAGTGTGTATTTATTTTGTCATGTCTGAGAAGATAAAAATTATTAAAATCTGTTAAATGCAAATGTCAGTATGCGACTGAATAACGTCAGATACCAAACATCAGCTTCAATTTCAAGGGAAAACAGGTGCTTTAAAAAGGTTATCAAATGTTAAGAATCTCGAAAAGGAACCTTCACCGCACCAAAATTTCTTGCTTATTTCATACTGTTTCAAACATAACAAAACACAACTTAAATTGCAGACAAATCGTTAAGCGTTCTACAGATACACATGTTTATATTCTTTATTGATCGATTAAACTGTTTCACTGTCGTCCTCCACGCCTTCAATTTTTACGATTTTTGATAATTGTGCTAACTAAAGCATATCATGATGCATTGCTATGGGAGTTTTTCTGGACATGTTTGGTTCAGAAAACAAGGAACGCATGCAAAACCAACCTAATTTTAGTGTATTGTTTGTTTAATGCCAAATACACAAAATTGATAAAAAATCATGGTTGATTTCAAGAGCTTTCTTTGTTTCCGGGACCCAAACCTGTCATGAAAATGAACATAATTTTGCGTTTCATTAAGTTATATAAACAATGCAAAAATCTTGCGGTTATTCTTGAGAACTGATCAAATTTAACGACAAACAAAATCAATGATGCAGCTTATTCTAAAACACAACATTGTAAGATATTGAAATAAAAAACCGGAAAAAGCCGTGTTAACAAGAACAAGATACAAAAATATCAAATTTTCGCCTCAAAATTTCGTTAAAATTTCTTAGTATTAATAGAAATATGGCTGAAATCGAAGGAAAGGCATTACTGAAAAAATACTTTTGTGGCCAATTCGACTATTTTTACTGTTGCACTCATGCCTAAATATTGAAATTTTCAGCAATTGCTTTAGCACGAGGCAAAATGAGGGGTATTTGTGAGTTTTTGTTTTGAAAAAAAAACAAAGAGAGCATTAGATATCTGTTACAATTTTAAATTACCTTTTGCACAATGTCAAAATACACAAAGTGTTAAAAAATAAAGTAAGTTTCGTTTGCATTTAATGTTTCCGCGACAAAACACTATTACACTTAGTTTTTTCTAAGGATCCATTAATATTCAAAAGAACATAGTTTATATCAGCGAATATGAGGTCAGATTCATGCAGGCCATATCGCATCTTTTATATGTACACGATTTCACATTTAGCTTCAACTTTTAATGAACGCTTGTCATGTAAGTGTATTCAAGAAAAATTGTTAAGTATAGAAAAAGAGATGTGGCATGATTGTCTATGGGACAGCCATCCAAAACATGTAAATTACAAACTTCTACCGGTTGTCGTAAGACAAAGCAGTAGGTTTTATTAGATAACACACATGTCTCATCAATTTCATATAGGAACACTACGTTAGTTTTAAAATTAATATAAACGTAAATTACAAAAACGCAAAAAGCTATGTGTGCTACCATTCGCACATAATATTAGATCATACTCCTTAACAAATAAAACTATAAAAACAAAAGCTCACACAGAATTGTTTCAATTTCGAACAGAAACAAATGAGTTTGACAGGATGCGAAATGACAATGGCCACTATGGGGATAGTTTGTTTGTTTGTTTGTGTGGGGAAGCCGTTTTCAACAATATTTCAGTCATATCGCGTCGGTCAGTTTTACTTGTGCAGGAAGCCGGATAATCCGGAGAAAACCACTGACCTTGAGCAGGTAACTGACAAACCTTATCACGTGCGATGCGAGTCAAATGCAACCTTTTTGTGTGGTAGATGATTGGCTACAGTGATGTGTACAGCGAAGTTTAAATCAACTTGCTAGACCACTCGGCTACCCAACCCCTCTATGGGGAAAGTTAAAATAATAATATTCATAATTATAATAAAATTAACAATGATAATTGTTATGCGCTTTTCTAGCCATACCACCGGTGATTATCAATCCTCTTGCACTGATTGCAACGCCACGTGTAATTAATTAAGCGGTCTTTGATTGACGTTACTATTTAGCTGAGATTTTGAGACAATATTTTATTTTAAAACGACAAACTTATATTTTTATAAAAATAAGGGATAAATTATTAGTTAAAACATATTTTATTCAGTAAACAAATAAATCATGACAATATACAAACATTAGAACAACCAAAAAGGGTTTGGAAATAAGCCAATCAAAGCATATATTAAACCGTTTCCTTACTTTATCAGCAATTATTATTTATAGTTACAAAACATGTGAAGATGGTACATAGAATAAATGAAAAATAATTACAAAGAAAAAATAAGAATGGTGAATTGGAAGTGAAATGCAGTTATTTGAACCTGTGTTTGTTCAGACTTCAATTCGTTTACTCCATTAAATAAACATCTGAACAGTTTAAAAAATGTATTTATATTTTCTTCCTGGGTATGGACACGTGAACATCAATAGTAAAATGGTATCATTGAAAATATTATAACATTGTTTAAACACTGATAATCGTGTGTTTACAATTTTGAAAGTTAAATGAATGTTAACTCATCTCAATTCAATTGACAATTGTTACAAATACGATTTTCAATGGCTTACAATTTTTCAAATTCTCAGTAATTGTAACAACAACAAGAAAATCAAAAGCAACAACAACAACAACAACAACAACAACAACAATAATAATAATAATAATAATAATATAGATAGGTCATCAGTGGTTTCAGAGGATAAAGATTTTCTAATGTATCAGCCAATCACAAACAAGAATCGTTCATGGCCATGTTTTTTATCCGATTAGGAGGAAACGAGGAAACTTTTTACAGAACCTCCCATAGATGATTCCTGTTTAGTTTGGTTCCATTTGGACAAGCGGTTTCAGAGAAGATGAAAATGTAAAAGTTTACGGACGGACCACGAACGATGGACGTCAAGGAATGACAAAAGCTCACATGACCTTTGCCCAGGTGAGCTAAAAATGTAGAATTCTATTAGATACACATTTCCATGACCAAAGTCATTTGTCATCATTTCCGAATTTATTACGGAAACATGCCGAGGTGACCTTGAAATCTGACCTATGAACTTGACAGTTCTTAATGTACCAAAGAAGTCCTTAATTGTTTGTTGGAGGTCCCAAGTCTCTAGGGCTTTCCAAAAAAAAAAAGTGTTTTAACTGTAAACAGATTTCAACAATTATTTCAAGGGTCCAATTATAAATAGAATGGATACTGAAATAATTTAGCTTCCTCATTAAATACATGTACTTTGGAGTTCTACCCTTAGATTTGTAAAGGAGTTCGTGGATTCTAAGCCTTTGTTCTTTTTGTTTTCGTTTTGTCTTTTAGTTTGTTTCAAATTTGTCTTGTCTCTTTGGACTATGCACTTCTGATCTCTCACATGGGTATTCTACACTGGACTTAGTAATATTAATCCAACTGTCTTTCCTGTCGATTTTGTTGACAGAACTAAGTCGTTGATGCAGGAACCGCTCAAACAGGGATATGTTTTCTTGTTTCCTTTTTATTGCACTGATCACGACATAAAGCATATTACACCTAGATGGGAAACAGTGAGTTCGCTGTACTTCAGTATTTTGAGTGGTCACTATCATATTTACTGACAAAGTGTGTGGACAGTTCTTATATCCATTTGTAAAATAGCTCAATGTTCCATGCAAATGAGAGGCTTATTTGTCACTTTAAAACATATAACTACCTTATCCCACAAGAGCTAATGAGAACCAAAAGCATCTACTCGATGAAGAAAACGGATAGATCAATCAGCAAAATTGACTGTTTAACTTGATTTTACCAAAGATACAATTCTTGTCCCGTTTTGTCGCTGCTATGGAAGATTCTTTCACACAATTGTAATCTGTTTTGACAAAGTTAAGGTTTTTATACGGCCGTCGGCATAAGATTTCACAATATTTGAAGATAAGAGGGACAGTTCTTACATGTATTGATCTCACATTACTTTAAATTAGCAGACAAGCTCCTGATGTTGCGACGCTACAGCGGTCACGCAAATGACGTCGTACGATACGAATGTTTGTTGTTTTATTGATGAAAAAACGGAACTGAACCCGCTTCGAAAAATCATTTGCAGACTTTGTCTATCTGTTAAGTTCGTGTAATGGACTGGTTGTTATATTGCTTGTAAACACTAAAACGT
>JARWCS010351202.1:0-11061 GCA_034783895.1 Geukensia demissa
TAGAAACTATCTACAGACAAAATATCGTGAGTCTCTATATAATAGTTACTGAGAAAATCGTTTTCCAATTTTAATGGTTTTTTTTTTTCATTTTGTTCCGCTTCTTTTCGTTTATTTTTTATTTCGTTTCTTTTCTTTTCGTTTTTTTTTGTTTTCGTTTTGTTTCATTTTGTTTTCGTTTCTTTTCTTTGCTTTTCATTTTTCGTTCATTTTGTTTTCGTTTTGTTTCGTTTCTTTTCTTTTCGTTCATTTCTTTTCTTTTCGTTTCGTTTTTATTTCGTTTCTGACTTTACAGGTACCCATCAGGTGTAACCAGTTGCATAAGGTATCAGGTTTACTCGTTCCAATGTAAACTTATCCATGTAAACTCGTCACAAAATATGCAGATATGCAAACTCGTTCCAATGAAAACTTGTCCCAATCAAACTCGTTCCATTGTCACAAAACTCGTCCCATTGCAAATTTGTTCCACTTTAATGTCTTTCTAATCAATATGATTATAATTTATTAATTAGAATTAACCTAAATTTTAGAGTAAACAATTAAAATTATTGCTTTGTTCATACAACAAAGGAGATATATTCAAACTGAAAAAATTATAAGAATATTCATCGTGGATTGATGCTGACAGGTTTGGCTTTTTTCATATACCATTACCTATAATTTCGAGAAAATTTAACCCTTCTTACTGGTCTTGACTCCAAAATCTGCAATAATAATAAGATGTAATTTTTTGTTTAATTTACTTTAAATTATTTTGTAATACAATGTTTTGCAACGAAACAAATCGAGATCGCAATTGACAATGAATGAAAAGGAAGACCATTTTGGCTATGTAACTCATAATAACAACTTTAAACTATCATGACTATGATAAATGTACTTATTAAAGATACATTTATTCATATCTGTTGACAATGAATTGTTAAAAAAAAACTTGAAACTGGCAGACATATATATTTTCTCTGCCGCATATTTTTTAATGACAGGCATATGCAGGCATATTTAAGTATGACTGCTTTAAACTCTCCTTATCTAACTAATAGTTTTGAGATCACATTGGAGCCAGTTGAAAGTGAGACGAGTTTACAAACATATTTTTATATTTGGCCTTACTATAATTTTGCAAGTATATTTCACAGTTTTAAGATCTGTATTTTAGTATTGATGCTGAGTGGCTTACATGTAAGATATTGGCTATGGTATTGAAGGTCCCTGTTTGATTCTGATTTCAAGCACTGGAAATTTCAATACATTAGAAGAACAATTTTCACTCTCCCACACACATATATCTCTGGATTTAAAACTACTGTCTTTCAACCTTACCATGCTTACTTTTTGTCCTGAAGTATAACCTAGTGAGTTATTTAATAAAACATAAAAATAAAATACTGTCCTCACCAGATACTTTTCAGGCTCAAAAAAATGATTTCTGTTTAAGACTCATCAAGCTACATTGTTTGCATAATTTATTAAGATTAAAAAATGATAACACCTTTTACTTTAGAAAAAGGAATTGTACAGGTAGTGAGGTTAATAGACAGTAGACTGGGTGTTGTGGGGCCTTTTGGGTTGTGGATGATTTCAAGGAGTAACCTCTCATCAGTAGCATTGGACTAAACATAGGAAAGCCAAAATCTGAACATTGTAAAAGGGAGTACTCATATCCAAACAAACTGAAATAAGCAATTTATTTATACTTTCTAAGGATTAGAGCTGAGTTCTGTCAAAATTGGAAGCAATGTTTATATTGTCTATAAATTCTACCTGTTAAAACAATCAGATGTTAAACATTTCCTTCCTACTCAGGCAGACCTTGTTGACCCCTGTATTATATGGCCATACAAAACTCATTTCTAGTTCTTCTAAGTTCTTACCTGGCTAGTCCGTGTGTCCCTTAGTCCATCTGTCCATGTGTCCATCACTAAATTTGTCAGCGCAACTCCTCTAAAGCTGCTCATCCAATTTTTATTGAACTTCACATGTTAATGGGACATCATATGTACTTGTGCATATTACCATGAAATTTTGATCCCCTCATTTTTGTGGGAGTTATGCCCCTTTAAACCTAAAAAAATGTTCATAAATGACCTTGCCAGGACAATTTCTCTGAAGCTACTCATCTGATTTTAATGAAACTTGATAGGTAGAAAGGACATAATTTTTATTTTTGCATATTACCACGAAATTTTTATCCCTTCATTTTTTTGTGGGAGTTTTGCCCATTTGAACTTAGAAAATCCTCATAAATGACCCTGTCAGCACAACTTTTGAAACTACTCATCCAATTTTTATGAGACTTCATACGTTGATGGGACATTATTTTTATGAAACTTAATTTACATGTGTGCATATAGGTAGGGAGACAAATGTTTTTGTGTCTAAAACAGCTCCTAGTTTTAATGAACATACTGACTTTTAGTTATAATCAATATTCAGAGCAAAGCTATTTTCTTTCTACAAAATTCTAATACTTATTAATTTTTATAAAAATTACTATTGATACACTGGCATTGTGTGCATGAACAAGTTTTGATAATATTTTTCTTTTTAGTAAATTTTTGGTGTTTTCCTGTCTTTTATTGTTCTCGTTGCTGTTTGCCCTGAGATTAGACAACACTATAGAATGGAGTTATTGGGTGATATTTTTACCAATATGGATCTGGAAGATCATTGTAATGGCTGGTGCAGGTGTAGGCAGTTATATATGGTGGAAGAATCCACAATATAGGTAAGGGTTGTAGGTTTTTTAATATATGAGGGAGAATTCATTATGCAGATATGGGTAGCACTTAGTTATACATGTATTTGTTGGAAGAATTCACAATATCGGTAAGGGTTGTAGGTTTTTTAATATATGAGGGAGAATTCATTATGCAGATACGGGTAGCACTTAGTTATACATGTATTTGTTGGAAGAATTCACAATATCGGTAAGGGTTGTAGGTTTTTTATTTCTTCTCTAAACTCTATGCCACTAAAACTATAAATAAAAAGTTTGTTGACTAAGCTTGCTGCTAGTGTACATAGACCTGCCATAGACATATTAATAGTAATACATTGAAAAAACAAAAGATATATATGCAAAATGCACATTTGTGACAAAGTAAACAGTATTCTACAATATATCTATTATTCATCACGTACATGATGTACCAAAATCTCCCTACTTCCCGAGGCTGACCAGGGAAAACCATTGTATAAAAATGGAAATAGTGTCCTTTGTCTATGCCAAAATGTGTAGGACCTTACTAAGGAAGAAAACAGCAAACAATATATATATATACATGTATTAAAATTACATGTATATTAAATAATAATAATAGGTTCAAAATCAGAAAAATAGCAAACTGACACAAAACAATTTCGTAAATCCTTTCTATCCACAATAAAAGAAAAATGAAATTTTGAAGTTAACAATAGCAGAGTGGGCCTAGAATTGACAAGACCTGTGAACATTTGCTCACTTACGAATTTTAGGCGCTAAAATTCCTACGCCCTATGTACAGCGATCGAGAAGACAATAAATTCTTGTTATACTAAACGTGCCATTGTTTAAGGGAGAATTCAATATGCAGACATGGGTAGCACTTAGTTTATTTGATGGAAGGATCCACAATACAGGTAAGCATAGTCAGGATAGTAGGCAGATATATATTGTTGAAGAATCTACACTACAGACTGACCTAGTAGCCAGTTACAGGCATTTGTAGTTCATACCCGGATATATCTTTGAGAAAAAATGACAATAGACAAAAATGATAGGTATGTAGATATACAAAAATTTACAGAACTTTACCATACTGCTATGTCATGTATGTGTAAATTTGGTTTGAAAAATAAACAGCTTATGTAGAGATACATTTACATACCTATATGTTGTCAAAGGTTAGCCTTTGAAGATGAAATTTGCAGGACATAGCATAATATTAACAGACATTTTGAAGGTTGAGAGGATTACTAGGATTCCTATTTCCCGTTACCCAGGGCAACAAGTGAACTTTGGGTCAGGGTAAGTTATTTACTTTCTCATGGCAAGGTAAAAATTTCATTTGCTGTAATAATTTTTTAATTAGAAAAGTGGTCATTGACTGTGGGAAAGTTTTTTCTATTTTTTTAATTTGTTTTAGGCAGTCAGGATTTTACAATACCACTACTGGCCCAACACCACCTGACCAGGGTGTAAATGGGTTAATTGTAAGAAAAAGAAATCATTATACATGTATATCATGACTGTTTTTACACAATTATTTCATAACCAATAATATTGAGATTTAAAATATATACACACGTATATCAAGCATTCACCCACTCACTCAGGATTAATTGAAAATATTTTTAAAAAAAAGAAAAAAACATTTTGTCCTATCACTCTCTGAAATATTTCCTGTTAGTATATGTACATTTAATTTTTTGCAGTGAACAGCTTGCTCTTTGATATTATGTTTCAAAGTAAAAAAAAACTTTATAAATAGAAAAGTCTATTAAAAAATATGATAACTAAGGGCCCAATAATTTTTTGTTTTAACAGACATATTGTTCTTACTTCCATCATACAGATCTAGACTCCTATAATATTTCACCTTTTCTTTTAATTCATTTATATTTGGTACAACCATGTCTAACTTACATAGATGAACATAAGATTTAGCTGTAATTAATAATAGATTTAATAACTGGGGTGCATTTGAGTAACCAAGTTATACATTCTTTCTATCGAGCATAATGTCAGGGTATGAAATCTTAACAATATCAAACATGTCTTTGTATAATTTCTGAGTAAAAGTGCATTCATAAAATAAGTGTTCAATGGTCTCATCACATATTCCACAAAAGCAACACTGTCTAGAGTTTACATAGCCAATTTTATACAAAAATGTATCAGTACAAATGCAGGTATGATTCTATGGAGTACATGTAAATTAAACTGAAAATTTTTTTAATATGTATTTTTACAACATTTTTGCAGTAGATAAAATATTTTCTTCCTTTCTAGTTGCTCTACATCAAAAATATGCTCCCATGCTTCGATTTTTGGGGTTGGTAAAACAAATATGTTTTTAACAATATCAACATACAAATATTTAACATATATATAGCCTGTCTAAAAATTTGTTTTATACTCGGCCACTAACTAATTCATCTATCAACATATCTCTCAGTCTATCTTTGAGATGAATTTTAATATCTCTGGGGATACCAGAGATTAGACTATAATACTTAAGGAAGTCTTTGGTATCACAAATCTGGCTAATCCTATCAAATGAATAAAAAGTTTTAGTATTTTGATCAATCAGATCAACCAGATTCCCAACACCTTTCAACTTCCATTTACAGTAATATTGGAAACTGTCAAAAGGTACAAAATTCAAAATATCAAGACTAAGAATATCTCTAACATCAAGTTTAATGATAGGTTTAACTTGATACAAGCCGTATATGACATCCCTCCAGAATGGGTTTGTGACTCTGTTTGATGCATCTTTGAGTTTCTCCTTCTCAAGAGCAAATATTCGAGAACCTCCAAGATGCACAAACTGTTGTTCTGCAACTGACTGCCAAGCACCTGAAGTGTTCTCATGGAATCTCTTCACCCAGCCTAATTTCAGGTAAGTTGAAAAAGACTCTAAGTGAACCATCTTTAGGCCACCATCAAGGAAATCACCAATAAGGGTTTTCCTTTTGATCTTCTCTGTCTTTCCATCCCATATGAAGCTATAAAACAACCGGTTTAATTCATCTATCATTTCTGTTTTGAGGTTTGGAAGAGATGTCAATAGATGAACTATTTTTGGCAGTGCTAAAGACTTAATTACGGTAACTTTACCTAGGAGAGTAAGCTTTCTGTGTTGCCAACTTTTTAAAAGCCTGCTAATTTCTTTTATTTTTTGTCTAAAATTTATATCAATAATAGTTGCCATACATAAAGAAAAATTGACACCCAAGACTTTAAAATTTGAATGAGACCAAAAAAGTTGTCTATCAGCACATAAAATATGATCAGAATATTTCTTACTTCCTATCCAATTGACTAATGAGTTTTTCAAAATTATTTACCATAATTCCTCTTATATTAGGATTTGACTTAAGTTTTAAAGTTCAACCACAATAATAAAAAGGTACGGAGATAATGGATTTTCTTGGCGACAGCCTCACTCTAAATAAAAAAATTATGACATATGGGCATTATTGATTACACAATTCTTAGCATGTTTATACAACACTTCAAACCATTGACATTTTGAGAATCCAAAATTAAAACTTTTCAGAGCATTTATAATAAAACCCCATTCCACAGAATCAAAAGGTTTTTCGAAGTCAATAAGCAAAAATAAACCTTCCATATTATTTTCTTCTAAATAATGCATGAGATCATACAATCCTGTATTTTCACCAATAAAACGACCTTTGATGAAGTCTTTTTGAGTATCACTTATAATATGTGGTAATACTGTTTTAAGTCTTGATGCAATAAATGTATGTAGCAATTTTCATGTCAACATTAAGTAAACTTATAGGTCACCAATTAGACATAAGTCTTCTGTCCTTACCCTCTTTTGGTATACATGTAATTACACTCTGATATTGGAAATCTGAAAACCGTCCCATTTTATATTCATAGCTCAGAGATCAATATACAAAAGGACCAATACCACCCCAAAAAAACTTATAATATAAAACTCACTAGTGAAACCATCTGATCCTGGACTCTTACCATTAGCCATATTTTTAAGAGCTTCTCCACATTCCTTATAATTAAGGTTACCCTCACACTCACTGGTTTCTTTTAAACCATCAGTGAGTTGAACATCATTATTAAAAAAAGAACTGTTTTGCAGAATATTTTTAAGCTATATTCATGTCTCCTAGAAGAGTATAATTTTTTATAGAAACTTCTTTGCTCATTCAAGATATCAGTAGCATCAGATATATGCTTTCCTGTATTATCAATGAGCTCAGACACAGTCTTTGACAAAATTTCTCCTCTCCAACCCACAGAAAAACTTGGAGCATTTTTCACCACTCTCATACCATTTAGCCTTAGACCTGAATATAATGCCATCTACAATCTTCTCGCATCATCCGTTCATTGTCCGTAAACTTTAAGATTTTCATCACCACCTCAAAAAACCACTTGGCCAGTTGGACAATATTTTATAAGAAGCATCTATGCAAGTTCCTTTACAAAGTTTGCTCATTTTGTCTCAAAGGGAAAAAGACATGGCCACCATGGATGATTCTTGTTTTTGATTGGCTGAAACATACAAAAAATCATCCCTTCTTTAACTGCTTTGGCAAATGGAAAAGTATTTTACAGGAGGCATCAACAAAGTAAGCTCATTTTGTGATTAAACGACAAAAGAAATGCCCACCATGGAGGATTCTCATTTCTGATTGTCTGATAATTAAAAAATCATCTAAAAAACTGCATGCCCAAATGGATTAATATTTGATTTGGAGAATCAATGTAAGGTCCTGTATATAGTTTCCTCATTTCATCTTGATTTAACTTAAATATGGCCTCCATGGACAATTCTTGTTTCAGATTGGCTGAAACATATATGACCTTCTCTTAAACTGCTTAGCCAAATGGAACAATATTTTACAAGAAGCATCCATAGAAGATCCTTTACAAAGTTTGCTCATTTTGTCTTGATCATGCAAAAAAATGGTGGTCATGGATGATTATATGTTTCTCATTGTCTAAATCATTAATAAATGCCAAATGGAATAATATTTGACAGTAAACATCTACATGTATGGGAGATCCTTTATGTTATACAATCATCACCCATTTAATTTTTGTCTGTGATTGGCCCTATGTCAGGTGAGCGGTACATTCTGACATTCTGAGCCTCTAGTTAAGACATGCTTGTAGATAATATTCATCTGATATTTGCTTAGCCATAATAGTTTTGAGATTTTTTTTCAGGTCATTTAAATTATAGCTGAGTTATGGCCCTTGGACTTAATTAATTAATGAAAATTTTAGCTTTCAGATATACAATGAAACCTGTCTAAACTAGACTGATTCTTAAGTCCCTTTATATAAGTTTTCATTTGTTTTTAACCTGCCTAAACCAAACACCTGTCAAAACCGAACATTTCTTCAAGTCCGAAAAGGGTTCGGTTTAGACAGATTTCACTGTACATGTACAAAATGTATGTCTGATGAGAAGTGTATTTACTTAGACTGGGTTTTATTTGTAGGTGTTGCCAAGTTCATCTTTGAAACCGTATTCTACTTTTGTCCTACATATATATTCCTTTACAAATATATCTGCTTTGAAAAATTTTACCTTTATTTTGTAAGAATTATATATAAGTATGTTCCACACTTGCTCCTAGCTTGTAGGGGGCTAGATGTTGCCATGGAATCAATTTAGCCTGCATTTTTTTATTTGAAATAATGAAAAAACTGTGATTGTTTACAAAATTCTCTCTGTCACAACAAAATAAAATATTTTTTACTTGTGACCAAATTTTTAGATTAGTGTTTAGATATAAGTTATATTCGACATTTTTATTATTTTTGTCTTAGTTATTATCCCTCAGGTTGCAATAACTTAATTAGTAGATTTTCCTTGTTTTCAACCCTAAATTGTGCATTATTTGAAGACCTTGAGAGTTTAACTTCTGTCAGTCTTTGTGGTTTAACAACAGTATGAAGTGTCCAATGTTTATGTTGATAGATCTATCCTAGAATGAAGATGTGCTTGTGTTTGAATGTTATGGCTGTATTTTTGTGTTATTATCCTGGACTTGGAAAGATTTTACCAACACATTAAGGACCTTGTGGGCACAACTGCCCCTACAGACATAGGACTCATTTATACTTCGAAAGCGATCGTCGCGCGACAGTCGCAAGACGTCGTGTGATGTCGCGCGAAAATCGCTGGGTGTTTAAACTTTGTCGTAATTTGTTTATACTTATAATCCCAGGTAAATCGCGCGATATCGTGCGGTAGTCGCGCGATGTTCGCGCGACAGTCATGAGACTGTCACGCGACGAAGTATAAATGAGCCCATACAGACTAAGGGCTCATTTATACTTCGTCACACAATTTTCGCTGAAAGTATTAACAAACTACGACAGGTAAAAATAGCCAGCAATCACTTTGGAAGTATAAATGAGCACTAAGGGTCCTGATTCTGATATGAATAGAATTTTTTAGAACTCTTTAACTATCCAGAGTAATTATTAAAAAGTGTAACCATAATACTGTGTTTAAGCCTTAAATTAAAACATCATAAACCTCCAGCTAAATTACACATAGACATTCCTGTACAATGCATACAAAAAATCTTGAATATTGCATAGATCTATATGATTTTCATAAACATTGTCTATAAGTCTACCTGACCATATTCCAACACTTATTAATGTCTTTAGAGTTTGATGTACCGGCAAACTTCACTATAATGCCCAATTCCTCATTTTCTTGAATTATTTGTTATATTTTCAGAATGGAGAGTAATGGCTATGTGCAGTACAAAGCTATGGTTATAAGTACTGGGATGCATCTATTGTTATTAATGTTTGAGATTTTGGCCTGTGATAATTTAGAAACTGAACATCATTCATGGATCCTTGTTTTTATACCATTGATGTTTATGTCTGTCATATCTATTGGAATATGTGTGTGGGCTGTGAAAAATGAACGCTCTTTTGAGGTATGTTTTATTACTGGCATGTATATGTATATTGATCGTTAAAACATAAATCATACTTAATTATCATCATTATTAACTGATTTGTTCAGTAAAATGAAACTTAATCAGTGTCAGATATATTAGATGAGAATAAAGTTAAACTGAACTGCCACATTTATAATATTAACATGCAATAATTTCGGCCAGGTGACTGGAAACACAACACCTAATAATTTGATGTGGAACAACTATGGAAGGTTCTTTACAAATTTTCCTCATTTCGTCCAGATCAGACTAAAACATGCCACGATTGGACAATTCTTGTTTCTGATCAGCTGATTTTAAAAAAAATCTCTGAAACTGCTGACCAAATTTCAGGTGAGAGATAAAGTCTCAGCTTTCTGAGGCCCTAGTTAAATATTGACAAACTTCCTTTAGGAATTTGTTATTCAATGACATACATTGAAAGTGAAAACAATGTCATTCAACCCTCTTATATACATGTATTTCCCAAACTACCATAAAAGTAAAATAATCGAACCACATCACCATTTTCTACAATAAAAGTATATTATGAAGTCTGGAATACTTGGAAATAATCATGATAATGTACACACAACTGAACCATTACTAAATATTTCAACAATTTATTCTTGTCCCATACAAATTTCACAGAGCATATAACAAAATTCTTTTCTTTCTTTCTTTTTTAGTTGGAGCTGTTTTGTTCTGTAAATATTTTGCAATTTATATTTCTGTCTCTAAGACTGGATAAAATCATCCAATGGAGTTGGGTGGTAAGTATCTACCAGTATCAAAGTCATACAGGACTTATCTTGATTATAATTGCTCATTTAGAGGATTTATCTTTCTTTACTGTAGGATCCTGTGGTTTTTAAGATTTATCTTTCTTCACGAATCAATGCTTTTTGGCATCAGCATGTCAGCATTAATATGATCTATAGTCTTTAATATGCATTAAATATTTGCCACTGGCACTGGATGTTAAGCAACATTTATCTTCTTTGACTGAAGGGCCCTGAGGCTTGAGATTTGAAGATTTTTCCTTCCTGTCTGTAGAATCTTAGGCTTGTTAATTGAAGATTGTTTTTTTACCCAGGAAAATAGCTGACTGTAGAAAAATAATTATCAATGGCCTCATATAAGGCTTGAAATTTTAGGACCAATCTTTCTTAAATGTAGATAAAATGGCTCCATGTAAGCTTGAAATGTGAAAAACTACATGTCTTGAATGTTGTAAATATGATTATTAATTTTCTATGTTACAATGGTTTTAAATTAAATTACTGTTCACACTGCCACTGTTTAATATTATTAGCTCACCTGGCCTAAAAGGCCATGTGAGCTTTTCTCATCACTTTGCGTCCGTCGTCCGTCCGTCCGTCC
>JARWCS010351213.1:0-11061 GCA_034783895.1 Geukensia demissa
CGTGGGAAAATAGAGTGATGTCCCTTGACAGGAAAACATGGAGACGAACTACGAAACAAAGCTCGCTTCCGCTCGGGGATGCGCAGAAGTCTTCTCCTAGTACATGGGCTTCGCCCCCACCTCCAAAACACCCGAGACATCTCGAACATTCACGAACATACCCGACTATTCCCGAAAAACCAAAAATGGCGGGAAAACAGAGTGATGTCCCTTGAAAACAACAACGAAGAACACTGCTCGCTTCCGCTCGCGCATGCGCAAAAATCCACCCCTAATACAAGGGCCACGGCCCCACCGCCAAAACACCAAAGACATCTCGAACATCCAACCCATACTACGAAAAACACCGAAAAACCGAAAAAGCGCGGGAAAAAAATGGCGCGCTTTCGCTCGCGCATGCGCAGAAATCCACCCCTAATACAAGGGCTAGGCCCTCATACCGAAACACCAAAGACATCTCGAACATCCACGAACATACCCGAGAATTCCCGAAAAAACCAAAAAGCGCGGAAACCAATGGCGCATTTCCGGATCCACCCGACTTCCGGTGACGTCATTTCCGGTCCACATGACTGTGACGTCACTTCCGGTGCAGTGAGGTCACGCATCCTCGCATCCTCCCGAAAAATACTAACCAGAATGCACCCATATACTACTACTGCAATAAGCGATTATAATTCATTCTTTGTTGATATGTCGTCGTAATTGTCCAATAATTCTCCTTGAACCTGGTAGAAAACTATGACGTCTACAACAGAAATATATCTGTCGATTCGCTCTTTAAATAGTGTTTATTGAAAAGTCATTTTCATATTGATTAAGGACCTGGGGCCGTGTCAACAAAACTATCCTAAGATACATACTAAACTATATTTAGGATAGTCTTAGGACTATCTTAAGACATTAGTTAGGATATCCATCAAAGCTGTCTTAGGATTGTCCTGCCAAGGACTATCTTAGGACCATAATAAGACTGTCGTTTATGTTTTAGGAACCTTATTTATTTTTAAAAAAATAGACAATATTAACGCTGTTGTGGGTATTTATTTTATGTAATTACATGTATATAGATGAATAAATGACAATTTTTTCTAAGAGAGAGTATTTTTCTAATATAATTTTTATATGATAATTTTATAAAGAAAAGTGTATTTAGTAAAGAAATAAATATTTTGCAAACGAGGTATGCATAAAATACTTTATGCGGTATTTTTACTTAATCGTAAAAATAGCCATCTAAAAAAATTGCACGAAATAATTGACAGTACTCGATTACATTCCCTACCTTGAAGTGTGTTTGTCGGTTTGTGTTTAGGGCATCATGAGTAAAACACAGAATTCAAAATTCGCCGAAACTATAGTTCGGCTCGTCTTCTGATGTAAATATATGCAGCAACCATGTTTTGTTGATTTGTAAACATTACGGATATGCTAAGACAATCCTAAATTTTAGGACTATCTTAAGACACCAAATTTGTCGTCCTAACTTTATAAGACAATTTTAAAGATATGTCATAACTAAGGATCCTTTCATTGACCCGACTTAAGACTAAGATATATCCTAAGACTATCCTAAGATATGTCCTAGTCCTAAGACACTTTCGTTGACACAGCCCCTGAACGAGAGATACAGAGATATTCTCCGGACACTGTTAACTGTCTAGGCGGGCCGACCATTTGTTTTCAGAGGAAATCCTATGATTAGTATCTCTTTCAAATTACTGTTTTTGCCTGGGAACGAGCAAGACCTTTTAACATAGTGCAGTTAATATAAGATTTTTTAAAAAAGTTTTACGCATACACGATTTTTATTTGGAGCGATTTTGAGCTTTTCAAAAGGAGTGTAATTCCACCCTCATTGAAGGCCTTGTAGAGACCTCTAGATTTGTAAATTCCTCTTTTTTTTCTCGTGGCTGGAATGCATTCTCTTTGACATTTACCCAATATCTTTTCATTTTCATATGTTTTTCAAAGATACTAGGTTTTTCTTTGAGTTTAATGCTTTTGTAAATGTACATTTTTGATAATATTCAGGTAAAAGCAGTATTATTTTTCGTATACACGATTTTTTATTTAGGGCGATTTAGAGCTTTTCACAAGGAGTGGTATTCCACCCTTGTTGAAGGCCTTGTGGAGAAATCTAGCTTTGTAAATTCCTCTCTTTTTCACGTTGTTGGAATGTATTCACTCTGACATTTTCCCCTGATCCTTTAATGTTCATTGATGTTGGATTTTTCAATGTAAGAAATTCTTATTTCGCCCACGATTAGACCAAGAATATTTTTCCCAAAAAGTTCTGTTTCTGATTTTTTAGACCGGGTAAAATGTGCTGATAAGACCGTCAACGGTAAACATGTTTAAAATCAATAATAACAATAACAATAACAATTAGCATATTTCTATCATTACCACTGGGTTGGTTCGCTGCTATTAAACTAGCAGTCCTAGAAGGCTTCACAGGGCGACATCACTAATTCATATATATTTTAATTGTGATGAACTGATACTATTCCAATTCTGTGGTTTTAAAACAATTTTTTAAAGCAAAGTATTATCTATTATAGGCCATCTCATACACGTTATACATGTACTTCGAGGGGCTTGGGTGGCCGCTTGGTCTTAGTAGTTGATTTAAACATACATGTACCTAGCTGTACAGATCACAGCCTATCGACTATACGACGTGAGTTCGCGCCTGACTTTGTACCACACAAAAAGGTTGCGTTTGACTCGCATCGCACGTGCTTAGTTACCAGCCAAAGATTGGAGGTTCTTTCCGGGTACTTTGGCTTTTCCACATATTCTGTTAATTTCCATATAACATGATGAGACCTCAGTAGACCAAATACGAGTCTTTTCACACTGATGCAACAATATTGAAAATCGAAACATCTACTAGAGATTTAATGTACCGACAGAATACACTGTGACAGTTAAATTTAACTTTGTTGCCAAACCTCTAATGCAACGTTCGCAGCATGTAGTAAGATATTGCATGGTCTAATTTCTGTGTTTTCTAAGTTTTGTGAAACAACCCCCTAATTTACAAAAAATTCCACTCAATTTTGAAACCCCAATCTACAATGAATTGTGATTTTAAATTCATAACATTTGAATTTAGATAAAAGTTTCTTATTGAAGAATCTTAAAGTAATAAAAACAATTTGCTATTATATTTATCTCTTCTTCTTTGTAGTTACTTGTATATAGTATTTTTTTATTTCTTATTTTATTTTTTTCAATAAAAAACGGGGTTTTTGAATATGCTCATTAACCTTAATTTCATGCTTTATAATTTCTGGTATTTCTTCTTCCTCTTCTCTCTTTATAGGCTTGAGGCGCTTAAGAATATCCCACTGTTCCCTTTTATTTCTTTTGTTTTTTGTATCTGTTAATATATCTTGAAGTTTCCCTTAATATTTTTTTTCTAATTTGTTTACTTTTTAAATTGTTTAAGTTTTTTTTATAATACTTATGCTTTAATTTATTTTTCGGACGTATCTTTATTTTATCTCCTAAATAATTAATTTCTTTTTTAATTCATAATTGGTATAATTTGACCAAACGTGAATGTATTTATTATACACGTTAGCCCATGCGTGCAATAAATATATAACTTTGCATGACATTTTTGATATATTTTCGCTGCTCCATCACCAACTTCTTGGTTATTTTCAGATATGTGCATTTCAAATTCTATTATTTCCTTTTTGCAAATTCTTTTATTTCATCCTTGAAAATTCTATTATTTCCTCCCTGAAAATTCTAGCACGTGGCCTGGTACATGTAAGTATGTAAAACTATCACTTAAAATTATATAGGTTATTAATTATCATGTTAGGTCTTGTGTTTTTTTTCTTTTTTTTTTGGTTAAAACAAAACATCCTTTCATAAATGTTCCATAAATATATATTAAAATTCAGAGAAACACACGATGCATTGTGTTTTTACAGCCCATGCATGCATAAACTACAATAAACGGAAGTAATATTTTAGGTTGGTAGAAAAAAACTATTAACAAAAAATTAACGTAATGTTTTATTGAAAATTTATTGCAGTTGATGAGTTTGATAAGTTTTAAGAACTTGTACTTGTGATCTAACGTCAAGTTTTTCAACTTTTGCATTGGTTCACGTTGTTTAATAAGATGTTTGACGGTAAATAAGATTGCAAGGTAAGAATTGTTCTGGCTTTCAAAACTAGAAACATTTTTGGGTGAATATAGCTACCCTTAAAAAAAGAAGATATATGTGTATAGTAAACTTATACATGTGAATGTGGCTAGATAAGTATAATCGTAATGCTGCAAAAATTCGAGTTGTTACACAAAATCTATATTAAAGCAGTTTTTTAAATGTAGACAAAAGAATTATTATTTTGTTCAGATACCAAATTTTCAAAGTTAACAAAGACTAATGAACTCATCAGCGACTATCAGAACAACACAGTTTAAAACCGAACAAGTATCAAATAAAACCAAACGGGTTCATACGATTTATACTTCGTTGAGCGATCGTCGCGCGACTACATGTCCCGCACGATGTCGCGCGATTTTCTCTGAGATTTAAAGTGTAAACAAAACAACGACAAGAAAAAGCACTCAGCGATTTTCGCGCGGTACATGCGCTACGGTCTAATCCTTCTACCAAATGAGGAATATATAGATATGCAGCTGCATATGATATTTTTAATAAAATATGTATTTGACACTGATCTTAAAAACAGTATACATTGGTTAAATATAAGATTGAAACAAATATTTTAATTTAGTTTCTGGCTACTTGAATATATATGCATACAGCTAAATTGACCGCGCCGCGATATGACTGAAATATTGTTGACGACGTTAAACCCCACTTAAACAAAATCAATTCGCTTTTTAACAGGCAATCGGTATTCCAATGGGCACTTACTGTGCTACTCTACTCGCCAATCTATTTCTTCAGACTTTCTTCAACAACTATCAGAAAGTAGAGGCTCCTAGGGGCCTGTATTGCTCACGTGACTCCTCACTGATCCTTGCCAGGAAGGAATGTTGTATAAAATTTTGGTAGAGGACAACTGGCTCAGAAGTTTTAGAGGAGAAGATTTTTTTAAACTATAACTTCAAGGTCTAAAAAGGGCAATAACTCCAATAAGACGTAAGGAATTTCCTAGAAAATTTCACCACAGATAGATTTATTCATGCTGAACACTTTATCTTATAAATGGTCAGAATTTGGATAAATTTAACAGTTTTTGAGATATATGCGAAAATCTTCAGTCAGACCCCCTATGTTCTATTTTTAGTAGCGACAGCCATGTTTTTCAATGGATCAAAAATCGAAGCCAAAACTTTGTGCAGAATACCCTAAGGAACAATCATACAAAGTTGCATATAAATCCATTCAGATGTGTCAGAGGAGAAGATTTTTAAAACTTCAAAATTAGCTTAAAAAAAGCGTCTAAAAAGGGCCATAACTCCTACAAGAGATAAGGATTTCAACAAAAAATTCACCACACATAGATTTCATCATGCTGAACACTTTTATCCTATGTAATAATTTGGCTCAAGTTAACAGTTTTTGAGATGTATGCGAAAATCTTCGTTCAGACCACTATGTTCTATTTTAGTAACGATAGCCATTTTTTTCAACGGATCAAAAGTCAAAGCACAAACTTTGTGCAGAATACCCAATGAAACAATCATACAAAGTTGCATCCAAATCCATTCAGTAGTTTCAGCGTAGAAGATTTTATTCACAATGTTAACGACGACGACGGACGCCAAGTGATGGTAAAAAGGAAGAAAATTAGCCAGAACTCTTAATTTACGCTTCCGTTATATAGATGACACTGAACAATGCAAGATTCTGAGATATTCTACACATAATCTACCCAAATGGGTTTGAAATTAAAGACACGAAATGCACTTCTAAGACTCGATCTTCATCTTGAGGTAGACAATAAGGGAAGACTTTACAATCACTATATGACAAACGTGAATACTTCAACGTCTTGGAGTACATCTCTCAGCTCATACATTTTTCAACAGCATGTGTCAAATAGAGATAATGTATAGACAGACTGCTAATCGTTGACACAAGACAGCTCAAACAGGGATATTTTGCTCCTCGGTTGTACTCATCACTCCAAAAGATTTACGGTCTACATCGAAATCTTGTCGGTCGATATAGAATATCCTATTTTACAGCTTGAGACTAGACGTTTAAGAAAAATAAATCAATCTATCAGATTAAGACGGATCAGTGAAGTTGCAGTGTTAACCAAAATAGTTTTTCACTTTCTTCATCTGGAGGTTGTTATTCTTTCAAACCTTTCCCCGGGTGTATTAAAACATACAAGAACTGCTTACTCTTCCGACAAACAAACCTGAGTTAACCTCGGTATGTTCGCTGGGGTCCGCATTGTTCCTATTTTTTTTTTTTTTAATTTCCCTATGTTCACTTTGTGTCATGCTCCGTCGTGTTCTATCGAGAATGTCGTGTCTCTCGACTTGTCTCGTTTTGTCTTGTTCTTCTTTTTTTCTTTCGCTTCTCTTGTGATTGGTCTTGTCTTTGTGAAGAGTATGATTAGGCCATGTCTTTTGTTTTGGATTTTCTTTCTTCAACTGATTTACCTCCAGTCAAATGTCTAGAACCTGCAATCAAGTCAGCAAAAAATAGAGTAAAACACGGCACACTTTTTTATTCACACGTGCTTTTTTATATGTGACCTAAATTGAAAGTAGAAGGTTTACAGAACAGGTTGAGGCAAATTATAAACAATTCAACACTAGAGGCTCAGAAGTCTGAGCTTGCATTGCTCAACTGACAGTTTGCCAAGCAGTTTCAGAGATGAAAATTGTTTAATGAATCAGGCAATCAGAAACAAGAATCGTCTATGGCATCTATGTTCTGATCGGGACGAAATGAGGAAACTTTATACAGGAACTTCAATAGATGTTCCACATACAATATTAATCCATTCGCCAAGGGGTTTCAGACGAGAATATTTTTAATGTATCAGCCAATCAGAAACAAGAATCGACCATGCTGTCATGGTTTTGTCCAGTTGGGACGAAATGAGGAACTATATCAAAGACCTTCCATAGATGCTCTACAGCAAATATTAATTAATTTGGCTAAGCGGTTTCAGAGGAGATTTATTAATGTATCAGCTATTCATAAACGAGAATCGTTCCTGGCGGCCAGGTTTTTTGTCCGATCGGGACGAAATAAGAAAATTTTATATCGGACCTTCCATAGATACTCCATATTAAATATTAATCCATTTAGCCAAGCAGCTTTTTTTATGTATAAGCCTATCAGAAATAGTAATCGTCCATGGCAGCCATGTTTTAACCGATCAAGACGTAACGATCGAGGAACTTTTTAAAGGACTTTTCATAGATGCTTCTTGTAAAGTTTGGTTCTATTTGGCCAAGTGGTTTTAGAGTAAAAGTTAACGGACTACGGAAGACGGACGCCAAATGATGACAAGGGGATTAAAATTTGTTTAATGTAAGAGAATGTTAGCAAGAATTTTGACGGAACACACAAACAAATTTTGGATTCACATCCGGCCAGCAGAAATTGTTTATGTTGTAACTGGTCTTGGGTGAAATGCTACATGGGCAATTCCAAAAATCATTATCTTTGGTATCCACATAAATTCAATCTAAAATTGCTTGCCTTGGTGATCATGATATATTTTATTTCACCGACTTTCTCCTGTATAGTTTTAACCTTTCTCCACTAACTGTATCAGACAATAATTTGATAAATGGCATCCAGCGATGATTCGCCATTCGCATGATAACACACCTTTCTTTAATGTAAGAATATCAATTATTAAAAGTAACTACCCTTTGGAGAGTTGCATCATTGATGAAAGTAATAGTATCGAATCCAGGTCTATTGTTTGTTTTAGCCTTAACTTCTTACTTTTTTTGAAATAAAAATGCTAAACACATAAGCTACGTAAGGTACTAACATCAATGGGATTCAAAATCATTTGAAAAGATGAATATTTGGCAATTTGATAATTTGGTATTTAGTTGTGGTTTTGCAATGATTCTTATCCACTGAGCAAATTGTTAAACTTTTTGTTAATTGTCTTTTTGTGGTTCCCTATCAATATTATATCCAACGAACGACACAGCGTCCCAACCAAGGAGTCTGTCTCGGCTGATCTTTTTAAAATTTTGACCCTTTGAAAAATTCACTGAAAATTTTATTCAGACTTCTGTAAAATGGTTTTCAGGTGGTCTTCTCTCAAAATAATGTGTGGCATACAGTCATCGACAAAAAAGCCACAACAATCGAATATTTTTAATATGTCCCAGGTAAGGGGAAGGTTGGGTACTTACAAACATATTTAACCCCGCAACATACTTTATATGCTTGTCCAAATCCAGGAATCCGTAATCCAGTGGATATCGTTGTTTTTATGTTTTAATGTAGATTGTTTTGCATTGTTTACTTATTTGACCGCTAGTTGCTATATTTGAATATCATCACATTTGATTATTTGGGCCTCGCCACGATATGGCTGAAATAATGCCGACGTGGCGTAAAACACCAATCAATCAATTATTTGGGCCCTTTACAGCTTGCCGTTAGGGTGTGGATGTGTGTCAGTTATTAAAGGCCTAAGTCAAAGTGGAGATTTACACGGTTTGGGTAGCTGTCTCATGGACAATCATACTACATCTCCTTTTTCTATATTTGTGAGGTTCCTTATCAAAATTTTACATCAATAAAACCCCACCTGGAGACCAAGATGGCTACCGCGACTGATCTTTGTAACAAATGACCCCAGACTTTGACAACCGAATATTTCAACATGTGAACATATGAGAGATTCACATACAATCTCCCTGTCTGAAACCTTTTTTTAACAAGATGCAGGTAAACCTAAGTGCAATGGTCGGCAGTAGTCTATTCCTACAAATTATCCGATAACCTTCCAACCATTAAAGGAAACCTCAACAGCCGAATGTAGATTTGCGTCTGTAACTAATTGGCAAAAAGAAGCCAAACTAATGTTGAATGCTGTACACATGTATGTGTTTCATAAAAAATTATCCTTGCACCCCTTCCAACAAACAATTCTCTTTTCACACCATTATTTTGTTTAATAATAGACCCTAAGCAAATAAGGGAGGATATCCTTTTGATCTGAAACCGCATTGTTACATTGTAATTTAAACCAACCATTATTTTGGTAAAATAGTCAATGATTTTTCCCCACTCATATTGTTTTACATTACCACCTGCAGGAGCAAAAAAGTATGAAATCTAATAATATGAATATGTACATTTCTTCCTGATTTTGCTATAAATCGTGATAAATCTTATCCCTGTAAAAACAAAAAAATATTAATTTTAATTATTTCAGGGAGGTCCTGACCTGGTTAATTCGACCGCAAAATTGAAATGATTAGTCATCTTTAAATGAAAAATTAAACAAAGCATTTAAAAATTAAAATCAGTTATATAATTGCATGTTATATAACTGCATTAATTTATCACATGTACTTTAAATGTAAACAGTTATTACTTTCTGTCAGGGACATGGAATGCTGACACACATGCACTACTGAAAAAATTCCTAATAATATGCAGATCACGATCTGTTCTTTTCAGGTCTCTGTCCTCCTGCTATGGAAGATTTAGACTATTGTTGACTAAAATATTATCATATTTTATATGGGTTTAAAATTCTCGAAAAAAAAACTCTGTAGTGCAAGTAGGGGACAACAACCTTGCAAACTCAAAGTAAACATTAAAACATTAAACTGCCTACGCATTCCTTAACTAAACTAGTCTGAAATAAAGAAAAGGGAGATGTGGCATGATTGTCTATGGGAAAGCCATCTAAAAAGTATAAATTATAAAAATCTACAGGATGTCCTTCAGGCCTTCAATAATGGACAAATATCCACACCCTACGGCAAGCAACCCCCCCCCAAAAAAAAATGATATTCACATGTAACAAATATCTGTTAAATAGGTATACATTGAGAAACAAGTGACACTTAAACATAAAAACAACAACATCCACTGGATTACAGTTTTCTGGCTTTGGGACAGGCATATAAAACTATGGCGGTATTAAACATGTTTGTGAATATCAAATACTCAACTCCACTCACCTAAGACAGGGAAGAAAAAATTATTTTAGCGAAAACATCTTTCTATCTTTGAAACCATACGGATTATTTAAAAGTTTTGCAGGTTTGAAACTTGCTAACTTCACTGATGCAAATGAAAACAAAAATATCATACAAGTTAAAAAAAAAACAAATTATGGCATTTGCTGTATAAATAAATTTCTTTTTTTGTCTTATCGTAACCTGCTATTCAGTAACAGTGAATAATTATAGTCTATAACAGTCTCCACTTACACTTACAAAAACAATATTTGGATAATAAAGTCATTTGCATAACACATTTATTTAATGCATAAGTTTTTATATTGCTTACAGATCGGTAATTTTAGGTAAACCTTTGGACTATAGCTAATTCTTATGAGAGAAATTTCGTCGAATCCAGGTCAATTTTTCAAATTTTTTCCTATGTTTGTTCTTACTTTTTTCTGGGAGTTTAAAATTTTTAGACTGATAAATAGGTATGTAAAGTACTTACATCAATGGAATTTAAGATCTTCTGCCACTTTGGTACGAAATGGATTTTTCCGATGTAATGCTTTTCCTTAACTTCTGAGCAAATTGTTAAACATTTTGGAAATGGTCTTTGAATCGTTTCCAAGCAATATTTTATCCAACGACACCGTCTACTAAACAGGTTGGTTGCCACGACTAATATGTTTTTTAACATGCGACCTTATGGAAAATTCGCTGAAAATATTATTCCGACTCCGGTGGAATAGTTTCTCTTTGGTCTACGCTCCGGAGCTCCTGAACCTACTCCTGTTCTCTAAAAGAGTTCATGGAGTCCAATTCTTTGTTGCTGTTTTTTTTTTTTTTGATTTCCCGCTTTTGTTTGTCTCGAATTTGTTTTTTCTACTGGAACCATGCATTTTTACGACAAGAGAGATGAAATTGATTTTACGACT
>JARWCS010351224.1:0-11061 GCA_034783895.1 Geukensia demissa
ATTATAGTTGCCAGGCAAAGAATCGGAAGTTAGATGCCTAACATTCCAGCGAAGTCACGTGGTCTGGGAGACGAAAAATCAAAAATGTTGACGGAAAAGAAATGATTCGAAACAACCGTATTGGTTCATAATATTGGCTAGCTGAATACAACCTATTTAACTTTAAGAAAGCTTCACATCTTTTTCAAAGTGTCTAAAATAATACTGCATCTCAAGACAAGAACCTGTACCTATAATTTTTTTGAAAAAAATACTTACAAGAGGACATGTCTTGGACTTGTTTATCAAACTCTCATAATTTACTGGCTGAAACAAACAAAAATTCACCTTAGTTTAAATGTCATAAAAACACGAAATCTGTAAAACTTCAGAATACCTTCGAACCTTTGAACCATCAAAGAGTGGTCTTAAAGATCAGATGGTATCTAAAAAGAGTATTATTTTGTGAAGAGTTGGGACATGTTTAAGTTGTCTTACAAAAGAGGTTGCTTCTCAAGACAGGTTTAAATATACCACTCCTAACATGCTTCCTTCGAAGTCAAGAATATTTTCATTTTGTATTATTCTGCCTATATTTTGTAAATTCAGTTCATGTATAAGCTGAATCTTGGAATTCCTCAAAAGAAAACTCTGCCACAAAGAATAAAGTGAAAATGTACCTCCACTCAACATGTGTCTACATCAGTATAAAAGGAGTAATATTCACGGAGTATATATTTTGTGAAAAGAGTGGAGGCAAGGTGACAAAGTCTCTAAGTGAGCAATAAATAGCTCATTGTTTTGTTTTATAGTCATTTAAAACCAAATTTATTTTCGTCAGCTCATTAGGTACTTTCCAAATATGTGTAATCCTTACAGCATAACAAAACAAACATACCTGAACTACACCAAATATACAGTCTCTCTGTGCATAATATTCACTCCATATCTAATGAAAATTAAAGAACACATAGTGACTATAGTGACTATTTCAATGTATAAAAAACATGCACAAAATTACATGCATGGAGGATTTTTAGTGGAAGACATATCTCTGCATATCAAAAAACTTTAAAGGGGGCTTTCAAATTGAATCTTGACCGCCTCGGTGGTGAATGGTTAGCGTGCTCGCTTCAAGTGCGGAAGGTCATGGGATCGATCCCTGGCCGGGTCAAACCAAAGACATTTAAATTGGTATTTGCTGCTTCTCCGCTAAGCACTCAGCATTTAGGAGTAAGAGCAAAGACTGGTCGGCCCAAAGTCAGAATAATGTATCTGGGTAAAGTGGCATGTCTTCCTGCGGACTGCTGCTTTCGTGAGATAGCACGTTAAAAATCCGGCTCAGCGTGTCGGTCTAGTACAAAGCAGGGTTCTTTATCATCATTCATTAATATGCTCTCATCCTGAATATGCATGAAATATTTTGCCACTGGACGTTAAGCAACATTCAATCAATCAATCATTTTATATCACTCATCAATAATTCGTCCAGAATACCTGAATATTTATGCTAGACGTTAAGCAACATTCAGTTAACCAATCAATCAATCAATCACAGTTATGTTTGGATGTATGTAGGGTACAGTAATTTGCCAGGGTCTGACGATTGTGGTTGAAGGGCCAAGGAAATCCCCTCCAATAACGCTGGAGAATTTAATGGAAATAACTTCATGATTGGTTTATTAAGATCTTTTAATGAAAGAAAGAAAAGAATATTTTGGTTCATGCTTGGTTTAATGCTTTAGAAAGGTGAAATCCAGAGGAGTTTGAAGATCGTTCAAAAATTAAAAAAAGTAATTATGTAGTTTTTAAATCTGAGGACAATGTGTCGGAGCAACTCGTACCAAGACCACTCAGAACAAAGTATAAACATATGTTTGGACAGTTTGTACTATCGATTGTTGAAAAAATTAGGACGAGTGGGCAAATTTTCCTTTATTACCCGAGAACGGAGAACCTACGTTGTATAAATGTAAATAATTGATAAGATAGTGAAGTATCTTAAAGTTTTCATATGAAAGTGCCAATTAAATACTATTTCATTCAACCGGATTGACTTTTTAGGTTAGTGCGTGTTGGTCAGTGGGATTTAAGAATGAAATTCCTGTATGTGTATATAAAAGTTTGTTTGTTTTAATAATTATAGATATTAACCACAAAATAACAAATGTTTGAATCACTTAGCTACTGTTTACATCACTGTAAATATTGATATTTAATTGCATGCTGATTGAAATCTAATTTTTAAAAACTTAATCTATAGGAAAAAATAACAAAAGTTCATTCACATTTTAGGGAGGGGTTTTTAAATTCAAAAATAAGTTGAAGCTTTGATGAAGATTTGATCCATCCTATATACAGATGTGAGATTGCAAATATATGTCTTATTTCAATATCTTGTGCGTCAGTCTGTTGAAGTATCAGATACAAAAAAATTCGACACTGCTAATTGTAGACGTGAGTTATGGTGTGAAAAAAAACCGTAACAAAGGATGCTTATTTGGTCAACAGATCCCAAATTTTCACATACTTATAGTCATTTTTGTATTAAGATCTGCACATATAAGAAAACTTGCATTTTACATACACCGTCTCTGTATTGATTTATGTTCCTCATTGGAGCTTTCTTTAATAAAATATATTCTGATTCTGATTTTTATCTCTCTAAGAAACTAAGTAAATCAAGAACAATAACTCTTTCAACGTGCCATTTCTATGTAGAATCTATATATGTAATTTATTTTTCAAATGCGCAAACCTCAAATAGAAAATGACTACTAGAATCGTGTACTGTAACGTAACAGTCCCTGAATAAAAATTAAAAAAGATTTCTTGTTGGTTTTTACATGCATGAACCATCTCTAGTCTGATTTTTATATGGACGACTATTCAATTCTTCAATTATATTTCAAAGAGGAATAATTTGACAGTGAACAGAAGGCGATTTGTATCAATATTTCAGAAGTTCATATTGTCCTCATAATATAACACAGTATTGTCTTTTGAAAAATTCTTGCTTTCGGTCTGACTGTGCCGGATATTTATAAGCAGTATTCTGTATGCTGTGTTATATTTCTAGTTACGCCGAACCCTGGGAAACAATGACGTATGCATGGTATACGCATGTTAGAATTTTAATGACAAAGATTTGCCAATTGTGCTCCGAATTTTGGCTAATTTGAGGTGGTATACCGGATTCTAGGGGGTGGGGATGATTACCAAACTCCGAAATAGTGCTGGCACGTCCAGCTTTGGCTTTATAAGCTTAGGTACGAACGTTGACCGCTGTTTGGAGCTTGGGTGATTAAATCTCTCTTGTCTAAAAACTACTGATCATGAATGAGTCAAATGCAATCAAACTTTGGTCATTGGTTCTCGACCAATCTTGAGTCCGATATTCCCTCATCACTGTGTAGAACATCTCCGTGTGTTCTTCTGAAATAAGATTGTCAGAAACTTGTGAGAACTAAATGCTTAATGAAAATGGTAAAAAAATAATAAAAGCCACATAAAAGTTGATTTTTTTCTAACAATATAGTAGGTCTTACAGAATCCAATGCTTTATTGACTTTCAATGTCTGTTAAAGTTTCAGAAACGGGAGACGTACTCATATCAAGTGACATCTTGAGACAAGAATATATATTATTGACCAAGACATCATTAATGACATATCAAATTCACCATATTTATTCAACATTGGTAAACTTTTTTAAAAAATATCTCTTTCAGTTTGTATCTCCAAAACAACCTCCTACACCGATACAGGTAACCATGTTCAAATTACACAGCAATTAAATAGATCTCTAGTAATCTTCTTCTCAACTATTGTACCTGCGTAATAAGGGGCGTTAAATTCTTTTACGACAACGGGAAAGGAGTTATTAAATCATTGAAAAGAACGAAACCAATACCGACATATACATATAGTTATGTTGTGACTAATAGGGCATATGAAGGGTTAACCTGACGGACAATGAAAATGATTTTTCATGCTACATGTATATAACTTTTAACACTGACTAAAATTGTCGATATTTAGAAAAATCTTGGATTGATTGGCAAAGAAAGACATGATATTAGTCATTTTCAACTATTAACTGTCAGTCTACTAAGCATGTAGACTGACAGTATCCCCCATCAGTCTATTACACATGTAGACTGACAATATCCCCTCTCGCTCTACTACATGTACTACGCATGAAGACTGACAATTTTCCCTCTCAGTCTACTATACGCATATGGACTGACAATTTCCCATCTCAGTCTACTACGCATGTAGACTAACAATATCTTCTCTCAGTCTACTACGCATATAAACTGACAATATCCCCTCTCAATCTACTACGAATGTAGACAGACAATAGCCCACATTAGTAGTTGAATCTTAATAATTTTTTATGTATTTTTAAGACACATATTCCCGTTCATATCCAATTTCATATATAATTAGTCATACTGTTTATAGTTTATAAAAACAAATATTCAAAAAGAAAGAATATCGAATACCAAATATATGTCAGAAAGACACGATCCACAATTCGCATAGGTTTAAACAAATATTCAAAAGCCAAAGTCCAATGCATCTAAAGCGCTTTTCTAAATTTACCTTCATCAGGGACCAAAAATAAATCTGGTCAAACTAAATTATCCATTCATATTTTTTTTTGATAAATGAAATATACAATCCATGAGGTAATGAACGCTGATTAGCCAAATACAAAGATAACAATCAGGGAATATTACAAATTACAATTTAGGAAAGATGTAAACTATCTTTCCAACATACATTCCACTTCCCGAAAATAAAAAGACCACACAACTCAAGCACGGATCCATAAATTATTACTCTAATTTTACTTTTACCTTGTCATTCATTTCTCAAATGTAGACGGATGTGTCGTTTAGGAAACAGCAGTCAGTATCAAGCATTAATTGACTTTGACATTGCGTGGGGTAAAATAAGATTTCTACATAGCAATATTTCTACCGGGACATTCCAAGCTCCATGAAAGTAGCTATTTTAAATCTAAAATTAAAATTCCGTTCCTCCATGAAAACATAGACATATATTGATTTCTTATTATTTGGTTGCGTTGTTAACACATTATGCTTAGTCACGTATTTAAAGTGCATTTTTCAAAGCTGTACTTTTGCGAATATCTTAGATAATAGAATTTTGGGTTTATTGAACAAAATTATTCCTATAAAATTTACATACGCAAACATCTTTTATTGTGAGTGTTAATTTTGTTTAGGACTTATGTTTTGCCATCAAAATCGATACAAAAACTAAGGCACGACAATATATCATATGTGTACTAAAAGGTATTTATATTAAAACAAAATTTTGTTCATTCATTTGAAGAACTTCACTGATTAAACATGTTTTTATGAGGTTAATGAGTGTGTAAACTGGAACACCTCAGAAACGTTACATAAAATCCTTCGAACTGAGTTTTATATGTAGATCTTAAGTATAAAATCCATTTAACCGATTTTTATAGTGTTTTTAATGCTGTATTTTCAAACCACCGTCCCAGGTAATGGGGAGGGTTGAGCGCTCACAAACTGGTTTTACCCCGCCACATACTTAATGTGCCTGTCCCAAGCCAGGAACTTGTAGTACAGTGATTGTCGTTGTTTAAATAATCATTTATTGTTATGCGTTCACAATTTTTCAATAGATTAGGTCGATTGTCGTGTTTATGAATAGTTAACATTTTGTATTTTAGGGGCCTTTAACAGCTTCCGTTATGGTGTGGACTCCGGTTCATTATTGAAGGTCGTAATGGGACCTGTAGAAGTTTAAATTCGACTGTAATTTGGTGGACGACTGTCTCATAGACAATCATGCCACACCTCATATTTTTATATTAGTTTACGTTCGTTTTTTTTCTGTTGACCATGGCCTTGTCTGTCTTCTGACTTAACATAATCAGTCGGCCCCTTTGGTATTTTCGATTTTTTTTTGTTCAACCAAACCACCTCTCATTATGCAGTCCCATAAAGTTCAAATAGCTTTCAAGAAGGACGAAATCTCACAGCGTGTGCGTCGATCTGAATTGCTCCGATAAACATATATGTTAAAGAATAGTCGAAACGTTTATTAAGTATGTTCGCTGCTCATGAACATGCACTTTTGTCAGATTTCCGAACTCCTTGGGTTTTACCAATTTCATAGCATTAATATTTTTGCCCAGTGACCCCCACTATTCTTTTCCTATTTCTAATAATCAAACCTTATAATTTTATTTTGATAAGTTTCCATGAAATTCCAGTTAATTCTTCCTGGCTTTTGATAGAGAACATACTAAGCCAAAATCTATGCAAACTCCAGAGAAACAATTTTCCCGCCAAAATTAAAATCCTATATCTTATCAGCGAGCACGCAGACCCATCTTTTTGTTCTCATAATTTTGTTCCAATATAAAAGGTCTTAAACGCTGTAATAACCTTTTGAAAATCGTGTTATTTTTTAACAGAGTAGCGAACATCCTTAATATTGAAGCGAAAGCGAAACAACAAACGATCCAATTTGCCTGACTTATGACATGCGCTGCCGATGAGAGGTTACTCATTGAAATGTACATAAAGGGTTTAGATTTCATCATATTTATTCAACATTAGTAAATTTTTCATTTTGAAACATCTGGGTCGATGCATCTGCTGTTGGACCAGAGGTCCCCGAGGGTATTCAGAAGCTTTTTTCAGACTTGTCTGTCATGAAATTTATCAAATAATGTTTTACAGAAATTTGCTGCATTTCTTTAATTTCTGAAGCACTGGAAATAGGCAAAGGCTTCGAAAAGTATTGCAAACATAAAGAGACATTGTGGAAAATCATTCTCAATTCATATACGACTTTTTTTACGATTATCAATGATTGGGAATAGCTTCATAGTAAGACATGATGGAAACACTTGGAATGGTTCAAACATCACATCAGCTGTAAGACAAGAATATTTCTGTTCTTATTTTTTTCCTGATTTCTTTAGACTGGATAATGAAGAAGAGCACTAGACAAAATGGACACTAACACCTTGAAGAATTGGATTTTGTAGACGACATTTGCCTGTTTTCACATACATAAAAATATGCAAAGTAAAACCTTTGTCTTGAAAAATGAAGCAACTAAATAAGACTTCAGGTAAACTCAAAGAAAACGGAGGTAATAAAATTTAACCGGAAGATAAAAAATAGCATCAGGTTAGGTGAAACTGAATTAGATCAAGTTGAGAACTTCTTCTATCTTGGATGCCTTAGAAATAATATTAAAATGCAATGGTCACAAGTAATTTCGAACAAATTAAAAGAAGAAGCAAGAGCTGGAATTGGAAACATCAACACATAAATGAAACGGGGGCAATGTAGATAAGGTCTTTTCTTGAAAATAGAAAACAATCGACAGCCCAAAATAGACTTAATTTGGATACCACAAGGGGATGACATAAAGGAACATGGAGAAATAAGTGGAAACAGAAATGTGGAAAGACAATGAAACAGGTAGAAAGAAGTGACTTTGGTGAGTGGGGATATTGATAAAATTTTATTAAGCGACCATCTAAGAAGCATTTCGCCAAAGTTTGGCCCCAATCTGCTTAGCTTAACGTAAGACTAATGTTCAACTTCGTCTATCTTGATAGTCAGTGGACATGCAGGGTACAATTCCGAGTAGTGATCACCTAAGGACCATTCACCTGAATAACAAATCATTCAACCTATAATTTGTTTCTTTCTTCCTTTACAATCGGCAAAGATTTCTATCAAAAAACAAGCTTTGAAAGGCTCCCCATGTATATAAAGTAACAATAGTATATCTCTGTCATGTTCCGCATTTGTCTGATTCTTGAGTTTGTTGTGTCTTCAGATTTGTCACCCTTAGTCAACCCTTTAATTTTCTCTCGCTTTATTGTCATGGAAACAAAAATCTAGCCGTTTTATTGTTTTTTGCGAGCATTTATTCATTAATGTTTTTAAGATTTGTCGAAACATATTTTCAAATTATTATGCACCTTTCTTGTATTTAATATTTAATCACAATTTCTCACTGTACGTTTCGCATTTTATACGGCCTATTGATTGCAGAAATAAGAAAAAATAAGTTTTTAAGTCGCATTGTAAGTTCAGAAAATCTTGCGTATGATACCTAGTTGTCTGAACCATTTAAAATGGTCATAAATACCATGGTTCTAATTGTATTTTGACCTATATGGTATTTCATTTTTGTAAGCTTACTTTCTTATAATGATTAGAAAATAGAAATAATAATGAATCGTTGTTAACTTAATCTTTGTAAGAAATGGTTATGAATTGGAATTAAAATTTTTTATGACGAATCACCGGTTTCCAATACACTGTCTTTGGCCATAACAAGATTATCAGAATTTGAAGTTTGTGTCATTGTTTGTAACTGTTTGTTTACAAATTATATACAGTTTTAAAGCTTATCACTTTAAAGCCCCGAAAAAATGTTCTTAGTGTTAGTTACCTTATTAAATAAACGGTAAAATATTAAATACTGAATCTTGTAATGTATATTAATGAGTCTTAAGGTGTAAATATTTACATATTAAATGTCATTTATTCTTATCGTAATTGTTGCACAGACGGTTTATCTTAAATCGGATCTCGAAAAGGGAATGTACTTTAAATCTCTTGACTACAGACATATAGTAAATATACGGATTTGTGTATTTATACTTATGTCAGAAATATACATTTCTTCAACAAAACTTAAATGAAACCTTCTAACTTTATTTTGTTCTACAGTTAATTAACCTGCCGTCTCATTCTCACCAGCTCAAAATTCATTTTCATCTCCTTTTTTATATGAATTAATTATTTTGTTTTATTATTAGGTTTCTAGTGGCAATTTGTGCCCTTATTTGCGTTTTTCACTTAATTTACACTTTAGTCGCAAGAAATGACATGTTTACACACATTTAAGCACACAAAAATGTTACCCTTGAAAAGATGAATACATTGGCTTTTCAAAAAATTTGTCCGTTTTATTTTTTTAACACGAAAAAAAAAACAAAAAAAACGTAATCGCAAATTGCATTTTAAATTTGCGAAGAACTAGGTTTTTGATTTTTCAGATATTATACTGACGAATGCATTATTCGAAGGACAGCAGTTTCTTCAATTTATTTTTCATACATTTGTTTATTTCGTTCATTTTATCATAAAAAATTATGTAAATAAAAACGATAATATACTAGAATTTCTGAGTTTTTGCTTTTTTCTGAAGCTTTGTTGGATGGTCATTTATTGGCTCTCTTTTAAATTATAAATAAATATAGATTATACATAAAGAATAAAAAGGGGTGGAAATTATTAAAAATCTCTTTTAAAACCGTTTTGCCAATAGACCATATATTGGTGAAAAGGTCAGCCCGCCTACCAAGACGGTCGACGCAGCCTTACTTGCATGTTGACGGTTTTCATTGACTTTTATAGGTAAATAAATACCACCCCGCACTTTAAGTCAATGAAAGTGTCTCCGGGGTTTAACCCTTATTTTGCACATTATTCTTACTTCAGAAGTGTTGAACAACAGGATTCAGTTTCATAAAACATCTCAGTTTGATGAAATCCTCAGCATTCTCCTCAACTAATAAACTGACCAATCAAATGACAATATTTTCCATATTTGCGTGTTCTTTTAAACTGAAGCTAGATTGACAAATATAATTGCGTTGACATTTTTCCGATTTTGTCTTCTTTAAAATCGAAGAAGTATCTTTATGTTGGTTTCAAACAATCGCTACAAAAAGACAAATTTTTGTTCAATAGTGTATTTGAATCGCCTTAATATTATTGATCACTAAGGGTAAGCCTCGAAACTCTAAGACGCATGAGCCATTACTTAATGTCAAATATTATCGTTTCAACATAGGAAATGTCACTTCCGGTCGAATAGATTATTTGAGCAGAGGTATTTCTGTATTTGCCACAGTAACTATAGATTTAATTTTAACTAAATCCCCTCTCGGATTTCGTGTCGAGGTTCCGTAAAGCTCACATCGACTCTTTAACACTGCTAATAAAGCAACAGTCGGGTTATTACATCCAATTTCAGCATAATATATACTTTTTTTCATCTTATCCAAATATTGTGTTGCGTTTTTGTAGTCCGTTGTCGTAGAGTTTCTTTTGCGGTCTTTGTGTGAGTTATAATGAGGTCCAATTAAGTTAACATATGCTAAGAAGGAATTTTATTTAATTTCATTTGGTTAGTGATTTATACACACCTCGTGAGTGGCCAGATTTTAGAAATAGGCTACTCGGTTTGACCGCCAGAGGTAGAACTACTTCCTTCTAAAAGGGCGTCCGTTGGTGGCCAGTTGCTTAGGCTAAATTATACATTCCCTACCCAAACAGTCTAAATTTTGTATCCTGTGTCTAGAAAATTCCCCGATCTGACCCACAGGCTACCCATTTATGATTTTTAAGTTATGTTCTCGTCCTGAATATGCATAAACTATTTGCCGCTGGACGTTAAACAATAGTTTATCATGATTTATATAAAGCATTTCGTTCATTTGATAGGAGTACCAGTACATCTCCTATTTCCACAATTAAATATGTCTCGACCTTTAAACTCAGTCATTGTCTTGTTTTATCGGAAAATTATACCGTAACTCTATTGTATTTGGACCAGCACGTGTTGCCAGGCTGAATAAAATTGTTACACAAACGACATTTTCCTCACATAAGGAAACCGGATTGTTCTGGATACGAGATTTTTCTTTTTGACGGTAAACCCTGAAATGAGATTAGGACCTTACGCCTCCTAATATCATTCTTGGCATTTTGTCATAAGGATCTAAAAATAAATTTTGTTAAAAAATGAAATTGTTAATCATACAACTGCAATGAAACTTAAAACGTCTTAAATCAAGCTATGCCTGTGTCAATTTTTACAATAATACCAAAACCATCATTAGGTACTATATAGTAAGAAAAGTATTTAATTGATTGATTGATTGAATGGTGCTTAATGTCCGGTGGCAAATATTTCATGCATATTCAGGACGAGAGCATATTAATGATGAGTGATGATGAATGAACCCTGCTTT